>JANIJG010012205.1:35820-66320 GCA_024611175.1 Megaceryle torquata
GTTTTTTTGTGTTTGTTTTTTTTTTTGTTTTTTTTTTTTTTTTTGTTTTTGTTTTTTTTTTTGTTTTTTTTTTTTTTTTGTTTTGTTTTTGTGGGGTGTTGGGGGGGGGGGGGGGGGGGGGTGTGTGGCAAATGCTTTTCTCATTTCTAATTCTCTAGGTTTAGAGAGATGCCAGAGAAATCAGAAGAAATATTTTCCAGCAAGAATGCGGAAAAAGCAGATTGGTATTTGACTTGAGCTGACTTTTTATAAGCATGTGCCATAGCACTGTTTTTAAACTCTGCTTAGCAGAACAAATCTTTTTCCATGAAGACAATAGAAGCTGTATTTGAAAATAAAAATTGTCCGAGTCTTCCTCACAAAAGTGAGGAACCTGCATTTCTGAACCTCCAGCCTACACACAAAGTGAAAACAAAGGAAGCCTAGAAAACCAGACAATATCTGACACTTGTGCTCTGGATGTCCTGTGTCAGTCAGCAATGCAGCTTCCAAAGGGCCCTTCTCCTAAGCAGAAGATATTTGATGCTTCTCAATTAAATCAAGAGGAACTTCCCAACTTGTGTCCACTAAAAATCTAAGCAAGAAGGAAACGAGGCAAACCCTCCATCCCTCTCAACATTTATCTTTAAACATTTCTGCTGAGCAACACTTCAAGTATAGCCAGCAATTTCTTTGCAAACACACACGACTTCGTTTCTTTCTAAAAAAGATTATGCTCCTCAGATATAAACAGAGATATGTTCAACTCAGATTAAAAGATACTTATTGATCCCCTAAAAAAAAGAAAAAAAAAAAAGAAAAAAGGGGAAAAAAAAGGAAAAAAGAAAAGAAAGTCAACAATGTTCCCTTGCCATGTCAATCCTCTTGGCTTCAAGTTGATAACGCATCAGTAACACTGCAAGTGAAACAACCAGCTAAGTAAAAGTTACAGCTATCAAAGCTCCCTCAGCTTCCCAGCTTTCCCCATTCCAATTTCACCATTTCCTCCCTGCAAGGAACGATTTCAAGATGCTTTGGCATCACCTAAGAGAAGACAAGACAAAGATCTCTTTTGGAAGTGATGTTTTTCACTGCTGCTATCAGCTTGATGGGCCATGGCGGGGGGTTTCAAGGGAGGACTATTTGCAACACCCAGAAGCAAAAATGGGTCCAAAAAAGTTGGGGGTTTTTTTAGCAGGGTATTTCAGGGTGTGAATCATCAGAGCCTGAAGGACATGCAGGGGAGAAAGGAAATTGCTTTCTGTCTGAGATGAGGGGGGGGAAAAACCATACTCACATCAAAGATGACTTCAAGGAAGAGGCTTAAGCAATAAAATTGTTCCAGGAGACCCCATTTTATACACTCCAGGTACTGCCCAGATGATTACAAAATAAAACAAACTGTAGATAATATATCCTGAGATGTACTGACAAAAGCCAGCAGAGTCTAAAATTAATTCTCGCTAGCAGGAGTGACTAAATGAAAGCGGACGGACACTATCAAAATGGTATGAAGAGATGTGCTATAAAGATTTCTGCGCCCATCAGCGGCACGGAATTAAAGAGGTTTAAGTCAAACCTCTCTGTAAAGCAGTCAGCACTTGCCACCACAATTGGAGATTTGCTCTCTTGGAAAGAAAAGCCAAAAAACCACACTACGTGCACAGAGCTCTTGAAAATCCCTCCCAGCTGAGCACGGAGCTGCCTTCAGAGCTACAGGCTGCCAGGGAAAGCTCACTTGCTAATGAGTCTTTCTGACTATCCAGCAAAAGGCAGTGGGGTGTGTGCAATTCATTATTTTTTTAATATTACCAAACAGCTTCTTGAGTAACATCTACAGGTGGTTTTTTTTGCAGAGGGAGGAGAAAAAAAACCCAAAAACACGGGGGAGGGGAAAAAAAATAAAAAACACAACAACAACACAACAACCCAAAATTCAAGCACTTCAGGCCTTTGTTTTATGAGCTCTCCCCCTTCCACCTGCACTATCACACGGGTCAGCTGCAGGTTTCTGTAACATGCAGGGCTCCTGAAGTACCCGTCTCCCTTTCAGCAGAGGATCTCAGCATCTCCCACATTATCAGTCCCAGCTGATACCTCTTTTTCAAGAGCAGCTAAAACTGATTTGCTCAGATGACTGACTAAACTTAAACTTGTTTTTTGTTATCAAGTACTAATGTTCTGTGTGACTTGGGTCCGAAGAATAATGGTCCCACTCACAATGAGGATGCTCTTCAAAACTCCAAATGCACTTGCTTTACACTGGAACCATAAGAGGAAAATCCTGTTGCTGCTCTGAGGTTTCATTTTCTCAGCTGTTTGGCCACAACCCTTATGAGATGCTCTCAGCATTGAGCCAGGTGATACCGACAGCCACACCAGAGACCACTGAGCAGAAGGTTTCCCTTTCTGATGCCTGCAGGTTTGGGGCATTAAAGGCATGGAGAAAGTGACTGTCCCCACATCAACAGCATGTCTTCTCCTTCCCCTAAACCACAGTGTTCTCAAATCCTCCCTTGGCACCCCAGCAATTACTGCTCCTCTCTCTACAGGTTTGGGGAGAAATGAACTATGAGCATTCTTGTGAAAGCTCCAAATCCTGACTCTGGGACCAATACAGAGCCAGCCCTGGCGGAATGAGCTCAGAAATTGAAGGCAGTTCAGGTTTATGGCATGTAGACACATTCAATGTATAAAGAGATGATCTTGATAGAGCTAAATTAGAAATATTGTCCATCCATATTTATATCACTGAGGTTGGCTGATGGGTCTTTTGCTGGGTCCAGAAAAGCACATGCAAGACATGCAACAGTTCATTTTTTGCCTGATTAATGATTCTGTTAGGAAGCCTTTCCCACCGTAGCTTTTACTAATTGCATTTGGACACATCAATTAATTTATTCACTTAGCAGTAGAAGAAATCTCCCTTTGTAAAAGCCAAGCTCATGAAAACTGTTCCCCTCTCTCTCATAACCAGCACTGCACTGTTCTTTTCCAACAAGACGAGCAGCTGATCTGCAAAGCCCACGACCATCAGGGTCACCATGCAGTAGCTCTGTTGGAGCAAACTGAGCCCATTTTCCTTTACCCAAACTGTCCCTTGTTTTTGCAAATACACCTTGTCCCATCCATTTGTTTGTGCCAGTCGCTGTTTACACAACACAACCTTACACTCCTACCTTCTGCAGAAACATTGGGAAGATGTAACACATTCCACAGATATTTCCTCCTGTAACTGGTAGAAGAGTCCAACAGGGTTTGGTGGTTTTTTTCCTTTCCTTTGTGGTCTTTAACTTGTTTCAAAGGAGGCATTCAGTGAGCCCCCCTCTCAGGAATAATTTACCACATCATTAGCCGGAGGACAAATATCTGATGTCTGCATTAGGGGCTCAATCACCTTTCAGTGAAACACTGTGAAGAACTCATTACAGTAATTACTAACGAGCTGGCCTCTTTGGGCTGTAAACGTTTTGTGTGTAACTGGCAAAGAGCTGCATCTGGAGCTTTCCAGATGCAAAAGAAAGCTATCAGACCAACAAACGGACCTTGAGTTCCAGAGGAAAACATGCTCAGAAATGAAGCTGGGTGTTTTTGCAGCTTATTAGTTTCTTCTTACAAATCTGACCTTTTTGGAAATGAAAACTGACATCAGGAAGTGGAGCTCTGTGGAGTGGTCATGGCTCTTTCATAATCAAAAGTTTCCATTGACACTGAAGGGTTTTTTTTAATGCTGTAGGAGCTTCTTTCAAAGTTGGATTTTTAACTATTTGAATTAAGATATCCATCTTAAACTGTGCTCAAATCACAGATATGTTTCGAATCCAGCAACGTGGAAACACATTTTGTAATTTCTCATGACAGTCCCCTTCCATTGATGAGTACCTGTTTCAGCAGACAGTAGAAAAAGGATTGGAGTTCCAGAAGCACACTCTGAGGACAGATGTCCATATCCTCCTTGGAGAAACCTCCTGTTGCTCAAATCTCCCAAGATTATGTATCCAAGACAGGCCTTGCAGTGAGCAGGGAAAGAAGAGCTGTTGTATCTTGCTGTGTCTTTCATTTGTTGGGGTTTTTTCTGTAATCAGCCCTTTGGAGAGGATTTTTCTTCTTTGCCTCAGTTTCCTCATCTCTAATTTGTAGCTAATGCCTCACAGTAGCAAGCTGAAGTTAACTAGAGTTTGGCCAACATTTTAAAAATGAAAAAGCTCGGTGTTTATTCCGGGTAAAATACAGCTGGGGGCATTTGGGAAATAAACAATATGTTTATCTTTGGGTAATAGTCCCACTAGAGCTCTGAGAATATCGACGAGCTGAAGAAATGATCTCATGCCTAAAAACTTGCCTCTTCCCCCTGAGCTGTATTAGATAGAGTAATAAATAATATTACCACTCACCCTAAAAGAAAAACCCCAAATCAAAATAAATTCCTCCTCTATGTCTGTGCTTACGATGGGGAGACTGAGTCAGAGCACGGAATAAAGCAGCCAGCGTTGGGTTCCTGCTGCTTTCAGAGGTGCTTTGAGCCAAAAGAGCCCATGACTGCTCCCGCAAACTGGACTCCAACCTTTGACAGTCGGACTATTGTTGTTTGCAGAAATATTTGAGATGTTTAATTCCCCAGAGAGCTACAAACTGCCAGGCCAGGAACAATGTCAAACTTTGAGAAATAGGGAAGGCACGATGCCAAACCAGTACATCTAACTTCTGCCAGAGAAACTCCATTTAAATTTGCCAAGAACCAAAAAACCCTTTCCAAAGATGGCCAAGGCGCAGTGGCACTCAGCTCTACAGCTGCTACTCTCTTGTTTCCATTGGGTAATCATTTATTTGTCACCTCTTCAGCTAACTGTGCAACTGTGGTATTTCATAAACAATAGCTACTTTATTTAGACAAAAAGGAAGTGAACAACAGGAATTACGTATGCCAACACAAAGACAGCATGGGCCAGACAACCACCTGCTAGGAGCTGACTTCAGAGGAGCGATGCCCATCTGTGCTTGCTTATGGGCAGTGGCGTGGTGCTGCTGGGCCGTGGGTGGGGGACAGGAGGACTGGTTCCTACTTTGCCCAGAACTGGCTCAAGGATCTTGGATGCGTCACCTCAACCTTTAGTGCTGCAGCTTCCCATCTGTAAATCCAAGTTCTGTAGCCCACAAAGGTGAGATGCCACCGGTGCTGAGGGACTTGTTGGGCTTCTCCCTGCTTTTCAACTACAAACCTGGAATTGTTCTGGTTTAATGAGCAGCTCCGGGTCCAAACAGGATGCTCTGTCTCCTCGGTGTCAAAGGTGGAAGAAAACACTTCCTGAAGGGAATTTAACAAATCACAGACTTTTCTGGGGCTTGAGTGAGGTGAAATTGTTAGAAGAGAACTGAGCGTGATTTGTTTCCCACCTAACATCTGGAAGAATGAGAAGTAGAGTCACGTGTTGTTGTGAGTGTTGAGACACTAATGAGTACAGTGTTGTCAATCTGCTGGGGTTGCAATAGTCACAGAGGCTCACCATAAAACCTGGAATTGGCTTAGAAAACAAGATGTAAAAATTAAACAAACTGGGTTTGTTCACATCAGCTCTTGAGATCTTTGTTTCACCCTTAAGATGACACTTTTCTTAACCAGAAATGTTAGAAACTTAAAAAAAAAAAAAAAAACAACCAAAACCCAAACCAACAGATTTGTCACATAAGAAAAATGTCAACAATTATGAGACTTGCAATAAAATCATGAAAACTGGCAACTTGCAAATCTGTCCTTGAATGTGTCTATATTTGCTGTTTGTAGATGAAAGACAGGCTGGAGGATAGTGCTAAAGAAAGTAGTTAAATTTCCTTAGGAGCTGCCTTCTTGAGCAGCTCTGCTGCTTAAAACCATAAGATGTGGCACTAACAAAACGCTGGGCTTAGCAATTCTGTCTTGAAAAAAAAGAAACCAAACCCAACCCTGTATTGGCAGAGCATTATGAAAAGCTAAAATTCAAACACTGGAAACACACAGGTTGATAAACCTCGGCTGAGTACGGTGGATCAGAGGGTCAAGTTTTATCAAGCACTCACACAAAACCAGCTGTCTCAGAGAGCCTGGGAGGGGGATTTGGTTCCCACTGCAGATAAAGGTGACACTGAGGACCATGCCAGATGCTACAGCTGCAATGATACTGCCAGCAGAGCCACACGCTGATGGTTCCTGCCTGTTAATTGTTTTACTGCTGTATTTCCTCCTCACTCAAGGCCCATAATCCACTATGAGCAGAAGTGGTATTACCTCATTTTGCCTACTGTGAATCCAAGACCATTTTTTCTTCATTTAAACCATCCCACTCATGGGAGGAAGTCATCTCTGGATGTACAATGCCGTGGATATTTTGGCTTACTTGTAATTTATGCAATTTTGACATCAGTGTGCCCACTACTGCCCAATTCTGACTTGTACCCATTAAGCCATTGCATTCAATATCACCAAGCCTATTTATATGGAATAAAATAAGCATCTAGAAATATATTCATGCAATCAAAGTTAAAATGAGGCTATATTCAGCATTTCATAACCCTGATACAATTATATCTTAGGAGGAGAAGCTTCACATTCGAGACACTTCTTCAGTGTGTCATTATTCTTATGGGTACAGAACTGAATAAACTTATTGTAAAATAAAGCTGATTTTTCAGACTAGTATTTAAACTTGCTATTTCTGCTAACTATGTCTATAAAATGCAGCAAGTATGCTTTGTAAAGAATATTATCCTGTGATCAACTCTGTCTGTATCCACAGCTTCAAACTTAACTTTCCCTATAAGAAAGAACAAGTAACTCAAGCAGCAGTTTTAGAAAATCTTTCATGTTTTTATTTCTGCAGTATCATAGTGCAACAGCCCTTTTCCCAAGCAGTCAGAAAAAACAACTCACTTTCCAGAAAATGGGATTTCATCCTCTTTAAAATTTATAAAATTCACTTCCTTTGAAAAGAATTTATTATTTTTAAATAATAAATTTGTTATTCAAAAATATTAAATGGAAATACAATCTGCAATGAAGGAAACTGCTCTTTCTACACTCCTTTGCAACAAGTACAGGAGTGCTGTTGTACTTGTGCGCGTCTTGCTTTAGGTTCATGAGAGGCTTGTGCTCCACAGTGCAGAATAAAGGTACCTGAAGCTCCCGTGTGCTCCACAGTGGACGAGGGATGACTCTGGAGCAGCTGCCCAGATCACAGGTGAGTTGCTCTGCCTTTTGTCATGTTACCCAGCAAGAAAGTTTGGAATAGCTCCTGATATGGTCAGAGGTCAAAAAGGGATGGCAGGAAATGTGTCAAACTCTTCTTGGGTTTGTTGGGGTTTTTATTTCCTACAGAAAAGCTTCTTTCACTGGAAAAATAATAATTTTGAAAGGCATGTCAGTTGGGAGGTTTCATTTAAAAAACAGTCAAGTCTTGATGATGTTTGAGCATATCCTCCTGTGTTCAGGATGGCATTTTAACAGAAATCTGTGGGCACGTTCCATTTCTTTTCAGTGATGCTGTTTTCATTCTACCTGAACACGATCTTTTGTCAAAATTATGACATTTCCATCAAGAAGAAAAAGAGCAAGTAGAGTATTCAAGACTAATTGCATAGTACTCAAATGTTTGTCTCTCTTGGAATCATTATTTTATTATTTATGAGGATTTTTAGATGCTCCTGCTAACGGTGCTTTCACCTCCATTGCAATCAATGGGATTTTCAGTAGGGCTGGAGCACCTCATAACTTCTCTCATGTGGCAAAGCCTCCTGAAAGAGTTAAAGTGCATTTTTCTTGTTGATGACCATTGGGCAAATCATTTGTTTCTAAATTTCCCTAACTGCAGAAGACAATGCTTTCTTTGTTTTGATTTTCCTAGGCTTTGTAATTTAGCTTTGAACCTTGGCTTCATGGCCGACCTCACATTTTATATCTAAATTACTCACACTGCATCTGTAAACAGTCACTGGTGGCATTTATTTCAGCAATCAGAAAGCAGGGAAAAAATAAATAACCCCATGGACAAGGATAACACAGATCGCATTAACCTCCTTTCCACACTTTCATCTGTAGCCTTTGCAGCAAGATTGTTTGGAAAAGCAATGAAATTAAACTTTAATAAACGACAAGAGGAGCAACTGTCACCAGTAGGAGACTGGGAAAGCAACATTTTGCCAGCAGTGCTTGGAAGGATTGGGATTTTCCATCAGCCGTGTTGCTGTGCCAAGTCCACACGAGGAGCTCGGACTGCAGCCAGGACCTTGGAGAGATGAGATCACTGCAATACCCCAGTGGTGTGCAAAGCAGGTAAAACTAGAACAGCAGCAGAGCAGGAGAGAAATAAAAAGGCCTCCCTCTCCCCCATAACACAGAAAATTAGGTAAATTGAAAAGGTTTGATTAAAATATTCAAAACCCCTGAAGTGACTCAGAGACTCGTTTCAATTTCAAATACACCCACGTTCCTTTGGCTCCTGAGCCTTTGAGTAACTGTCATTTTGGCATCTAACTTGCTTTTGAGGATGGAGTGTAAATACTTCTGAAGGTGCAGGACAAGGAGGGCTGCGATTCTGGGAGCCCAGCTCTTGATGGGTGGGAGATGCCTCAAAATGAGTCACCTGGAAGAACATTTCCTTGCTGCAGCCTGAGCTGCAGGTGCCATCAGCATAGACACATCCTACCTAAATTGTGCATCACCTGCAAAATCCACCCAAGTGAGTAGGTACGTGGGTAGCAATATCTGAACCTTATGCTTTCATGACCACCCTGCCCTGATAGCCCATCCACCCTGCAAAACCCCCGGAGCTGACCAACACATCCTACGGTCTCACTTCTCCGTGCCAGGCAGCTCTAGCTCCAGCTGTCTTTCCCTGTGTGAGAAACCCTCAGACAGCAGGGAGAATGACTTGACTTAGAGATTCCCAGAGCCTTTCATCTCTGTGAGGATCCCAAACATGCTTAAACAACAACATTATCATTGAAAGTTAATTCACCCTGTTAAAAACCCAGCCCATCACTCTGCTCTCCACTGGCAGCTGTCTAAGGGGGAAACCAATCTCCTTGGCCAAGTATGTTGATGGATGAAGGGAAAGCATTTCCTTTTGATACCTCATTGACAGAATGCATCCCTGTTAGTTATGACCAAAAAAAGACAGAAAGAGAAGAAAATGATAATCCAGCTCCCTAAACTAATTTTGGTGTCATATTCAGGGGGTTCTTAGAAAACGCAGAGGGTGAGCTAAGGCTGCAAAGTGCAAGAGGTTTATTTCTTAAAAAGTCAGAGTGAGATCAACAACAAACCTGTTCCATAGTAACGAGAAATATCATATGCTCGGAGTTGGGCAAATAAGAAACAATCTCCCCAGAGGCACAGAGGTCACCTCTACTCTCACCAGAGTGACCTCAAGGTCTTTGATGGACTTCATCCTTATGTATGGCAGTGTAGTGCAGAATGATGTGTGTCTCCTCTGCTTTGATTTCTCTCAACATCTCGCAACGATTCCAGGCTCTCTGATATGGGTTAAGCTGGCAGTGGCTGGGTGAAGCACTGGGCTCCACATACCTGAGGGGCTGCTCTGCCAGCCTGGGGGAGGGAAAACTGCTGGGAAACCCTGGCATAAAAAGGACCCTCGGTCTTCTGAAATCTGCTCCTCCAACTTCCAGCATTTCCCTTCCTCCCACCTATCAGAAGTCACAGACAGAAAGGGAGAGCCACAGGAGCCACGCTGCCTGGTGTGAGACAGCACACCCAGAGCAGAGACTTGGACAAAACCCATCCCTTCAAAGGAAGTCTCACGAAGCTGGTAAGGTCTCGGTGCAGGTTTCCTGGGCTCTCCCATACAAATCCCAGACCAACAGACACTGGTGGCTCAAGGCAACACCTACAGCAAAGGCCTCTGGTTCCATTCCCATGGATTTCCACACCCCATGAAGAAGAAAACAACCCCACACCCATTTACTACCGCCCCACCGAGGCAACGTGCCTCACCTGAACGGCTCTCTCTGCTCTTCTTCCCAGGTTTGCCATGGCAACAAGAAAACTCTGTATTACCAGTGTAAAACAGATGGGTTATGCTTTTAAATTGTCCCTCTGTCTCTAGCCGGGTTACGACATCTCCCAGCTACCAGACGTGCAAGAGCAGCAATACACTGCCCTGAAAAGCTGCAGCACAGTAAATCCCAGACAGTAAATACATAATCGGCTGCAGGCACCTGCAAAGGGCAGGCAGGATTTTCAAGACTTCAGAAAGCAAGAGGTGCAGTGGTTAGAAAATAGGGGGCATTGTCTTCCCACTTCATTTAGTCACGGGCACAGCGGGGCTGAGCTGGGAGCAAAGCACACCCTCCTCTGGACGAGCCGGCGAGGCTGAAACACCAGCGTTTCCATCGGGGAGCCACTCGCCAAACTGCAAAGGGACATTACAGAGGCAAGCCAGGGTTTCTTAGCAACAGCATCACATACGGGTCCATTAAATCCAAATTCCTCTGTGAGCAAACCCCGAGCTAGGAAAACCTGCGTATTGACAGTGTGAGCTAAAGCATGTGTTTCTTTTGGCCAGTTTTTCAGGGGAAAATTAAAGGTAGACGTTGAAAAGCAAAGCCCAGAAATTACTTGCATTTTGGGGGAGGACTCTTTGGACAGCTTAGAGGTGTGGGACTTGCAACTGGCTCATAATTAGGTTATGGGGAGCTGCCATAGTGGGTCTCTATAAAAGCCTCAACTGTAGAAATTTCTCCTGCAATTCTGCAAAAGGGTTGTTTTGCCCAAGGCAGCATCTGAAAAGCAGCTCATAAAGCACAACAAAAACATGTATTGAAAGAATCAAAGGGCAAGAAGAGATTCACGTATTACAGCAGTTTGGCTTCCCCCTTGTAAAGCGCTTCCTATTTGTGGGACTCCCCTGACTCATTTCAGTGGCATTACTCCTGATTTACTGATGGCACAGCAGACTCAACAACAGCAAGACCAGGCAAGATGGTCAGGAGGCTCCTCCTCTTCCTTTTAAACTATTATTCGCAATATTTCTGTTCTGCTTGTAGCTGTCAGCAGCTGTGACTTTATTGCCCCCCTAAGTAGCTCTTTAATTTCTCAGAGCCCACCTCTGGGAAACATGCAACAACCCCACTCTGGTTTGGAAAGCTACAGCTTCAACGCTGCTGAGCACAGACCGAAAACACCCTAGTGAGGATCAGAGTGTGCATTTAAAACACATTTCAAAGCTGATTCAGAGAGGTGGGAGACAGATGCTGTTGGAGCCATCACAGTGTTAGAACACGTGGAGCTGGCAGTACCGCGCTTACACAGAGCACACCCAGGCTATCTATAGGCAACATTTTCAGCATTCCATCTCCGCAGCATATTCAGACTACACATATTCCTTGTGTTTCTCACTGAAAGGGCCCTTTTGCTGATGATCATTAAGTTATGATCAGAGGTCATGAAGTTAACGTGAGAAAAAGGCAAGGTAAGTACATTTATAGGCTTCATTGGGAAGTTCCCTCGCTTGAAAAGGTCGGCTCATTTTAGATGGTCCATTTGCATAAATTTTCAGTGGTCAGCTTTTATCCCGCTGATAAAAATGGGAAACCAGCATCAGGTCGAGTTCTCAGACTGATACACAGATACCGCTTTTATACTGAGACAAACAAAAACACCTTACAAGTTTATGTCTGCTGTGGTTTTGATTCATTTTACTGTATTCATTTAATACCTTTAGAAGCAAATAGCTTAAAATTACACTTCAAAATATTTCCATTGGTATTCCGACAAGAACAAAGGATAGATTTAAATCGATGAAATAATACACAGAAGAGAAGTAGCCATGGTCAAGCAGTAATTTTCTTGCACAATCTACAGCACCATCTGCCTAAGGCGTATTTAGGTGCCAATTACGGTGCATGGGTCCACTGGATTCACCTGATAAGATCTTCAACAGTGGATCAAATCCTCCCAACCTTTTGTGATTTGCATGAGGAGTCAAAATGATAAACTCTTTAATAATGCCAGCAGATAGCACACGCTGAACTAGAATAGATACAGGGGGTTTTAATGAAAAGAACATGAGGTTTATCATGTTTTCACTATTAAACTCAGATGAGATTAGGCTAATGAAAAGCAGAAACAACATCCCTCCTCCCAGAATTGCTCCTCACTCTTAGAAGTGTTTGCAGTAAAGAGAATATCAGATGCCTTCTCATAGTTATTCCTCTTCCTGTGATATGTCACAGTGGTCCTACCACTACCAAAAAATGTCATTTATGTGCAAGACTTCCACTTTTTGGCTGTTTCCACAGCCTCCTCTTGTTGCTCTTTATGATTTTATTTATATGTTAAACGAGAAACGAGAGCAGCTATACACATAAGACTTTTTTGGCCACATCTCAAACCCTCAAATAGCTTCTGTCCTGCAAGGAGTCTTCATTAACATGCATTTCCATACCAAGATGAAAGGAGAATGTGATGCTCAAGTTTGCCCTGGAAAAGCAGAGGATCTCAAGCTGTTAATATGTCATTATGTTTCTGTTCATTAGCATCTCTGGAAGCTGACAAATCTGGTTTTAATGATTTTTTTTTTTTCTTAATGCTCTTTAAAGTATTTTTCTCTTACTGCACTGCTAATAAGGTGTAAAAGTCCTGTCCTGGAACTCTACACCGTACCACAACTCACACTCCGCTGCAGTTTTAATGGGAAGATTTTCTCACAAATGCCATTTAAACTCAGTATTTACTGGTACACAGAGTCAACTTTTAACACATGACAACTTTCCCCTCCCTATTTAGTCAAGATTCAATTTTCAATGTCATTTAAATAAAAATGTATAGGGGACTTCTAGTAATTACATAAGAACTTTGCTTGAACCCAGGTAGAATTTTTCACTGTCAACTCAGCTGGTAAAGGCTTTATATATAAGTATGTGTAGGTGTGTGTGTATAAATATATGTATTATATGTATAAACAAAGCAAAATAAAATAAGTAAATATTATATACTACAGCAAAAATAATAACTGTGTTGCTGCAGCACCATTGTGCATGTGGAGCAGCACTCAGATTGAAGCAATTCTACTTCATATTCCTTCTGCATTTAGTTGCAAAAGAAACAATTAAATAAAGAGTGCTTTGAAAGCATCCACCAAACACCATGGTTGCCTCTGCTGTTCTCTAGCAAATCTTTGAATTGAAATAAATCTTTTAGTACAGTTTGGACAGTTTTCTAATGTAGAGTCAGGTTCCAGCAGGAAAGATCTGCGTCAGTGCAGGAGAGTTTCTGGAAGATGGATGTTAGCACGATGACAAATCTAATCAGCAGTGACACCCTGCTGTTCTTTGATTCCACTTATTGCGTTTATTTATCTCCAATTGTAACTTTTTGCAAAACACTGTAAAGTGGGAACATTTGTCAGTACCATCAGTAAGGGAACAGTAGGATTAGGACACAACTTTCCCCACCCTCACACCATCCAAGTGCTTATTTTAATTCTTTGTAAGCACATCATTTAAAAGCACATTTAAGTGTCTTACTGAAGTGGGTTCTGGATAGTGATAAATTAATCATTATGAGGACAAATTACCCAAACTGGGTCATAATCGACCATGCTGTGCAAACTCCAGAAGGGAAGTAGGGAAGCAGAGAGTGACTCACCCAGCGATAACGGGGAAGAGACTGATTAGTGCAAATGAATACAAAGGGCAAATGTGAAGTTATTCAGAATGCATTTTGAAGAGTTCACAGCTCTCACTGGCCTTGAATGAGGTCCTAAAATGGTTTGAGGAAAACGTGGAAAGCAAAGATTAGTGATGCCCATTTTGCAAAGTCTGTGTGTGCTCGGCACGTCCTGGACAGTGTGATTTGGCCGCAGCATTTAAACTGGGGAATGTACCGTAAACCACGGCGTGGTTCTTTTCATCTGGGGGAGAAAGGTGTGGGCAGGATGGAACAGGGGCACCTGTAGGAATAAGGCTGATCACGATTAAAACAAACACTCTTTGCATAACACGTGAGCTCTGGGGGACATTCCCTGTCCTGTACATCTTTAAGGTACCAACACTCTGGAAACAAGAATACAAAGCAGAAGTGTATGTAACTGGTTCCTTATGCCAGTTATATCCACAGCCTAAATTATCACCAAAATAAAGAAAGAAGAGAACATTCAAATGAAGTCATTCATGGGGAAAAAAAAAAAAAAAAGCCTACATCTTTTATACAACATGAAGACCAGCCTGTTTCTTCCTTTAATTCACATGTGTTTGGCCATCCACAGACGTGTAACTCTGAACAAGACAAACCCCTGCTCTGCTTCTGCACCGAAATCTCCGGGCCTATTGGCAAACCCTGCTTCTGGCCAGTGCTTAGCAAAGGAAGACTACAAAAGCACATGAGGGTCCCCTCCCTCCCCACTCAGTTCCTGGGTCAAGGCAATCTTTCCTGACTTTGAAAGGAAAGCAAAGAGGAAAAACATCCCAGCCACACAACTTAGTTCAGAGCCATGGGTTTGACATCTGCCTGATGGGCGAGGGGCTTTTTTGGCTTTGGGTGAAGCACCAAAAGCCACGTCTGACCATCACTGATGGAAAGAAGGTTTGGAAGAGCTTTACACCAGCCCTGAGCATAGACGGGAGAAGGATGTTGTCACAATAACCTTAAGAAATAAAACAGAGACGCAGCTCGAGGACCAAACCCTTTCATCCCTGCCCTCCCTTAATCGTGAGCAGAGATGACACGGAGTTTCAGACAGAGGAATTAATTACTCGGTTAACCCAGCTCCGTTTAATGTGGCCATTGCTTTCTGTTGATAAGGAACGAACGATGAGATTTCTCTGTTCTTGAGAAAGCCTCCAGCCCGTTTTCCTTTGGTTACTCCTCCACACTGCTTTGCCTGTAACAGAAGTATCTGACATTTTTTTCTTTGATGGGCTAAAATAATAAACACAAGATGAAGAAGGAGAGAGGCACCTTTTTGGCTGGAAATCTGAGAATGTGGCTTCCTTCTGCTTCCAACCTCATCTTCTGAAGTTGCCTCAAATGAGGGGGGAAAAAAAATAAAGCAGGAGGAGTCATGAATTCATAAAATGCACTACAATGGGCTTAGCCAAAATCAGATCGCTTTTTCTACTCCACAATTTCTGGTATTTGCAGTAAAGTGGTTTCATCAGTTCTCCTATGGTGTAATTAATGATACCACTCCCAAGTGGTATTGAGGTGGAAAAAAAACCCACAAAAAGTGAAATTCTCCCCCCAGTTAAACTGGTGTAAATCCAAAGATTGAGTATTTCTCAGTTGCTGGGTTTTGACTTTCCAGAATGTGCAGCGGGGTTGTAAGGTGTGGAATATTACATTATAATTTCAGGCAAATGAAACTTCAACTGACTCCTACACCTTTCAAGGTCAAATCAGCTTAAGTAGCATAAAATAGCCTTATCATTAATGCACTTTTATGCATAAGAAATTAAAGAGAATTACAGGCATTTTCATTTTAAATAAAGGGCTGCCAACCTGAGGGGGGAGGGAGGAAGAGAGAAAATCAGCTCTGAATTAACATTTGGATAGGCCAAGGGATGACCTTCTTCATCTGCCAAGTCCCAAACGTAGGATGCTGTGTGTGACACTGAGTGACGTGCACACACGTGCACACATGTGAGTTATTCATGCAAGGCTCTCTAAAGGGAGAGGTGCCTTTTTATACCCTCTGGTCATTTTATACGTTCTGTGCTCTGGTCATTAAGTTTCAACAATTAAAAAATGAATGTAGGTGGAACCAAGCACCAGTTCTGGGTGGAAACCTCAAGGCAGGTCACCAGTTTGCATCCTAAAAGGAGAGAAGTGGGAGGAACCCGTTTAGAGACCAGCAAACCTTTGTGGTCATACGCCAGACTGTGTATTGCTGGTTTTCAAACACAAGAGCAAGGTTTCTACTGGAAATTCAGCAGGGGAAGAGGGTGCTGTAGAGGGGTTAGATGGTCCCTGGCTCCCTCTGAACTTGGGACTCACAGTAGGCTCAACACCTGTGCTACACACTTGATTCACTAGCAAAAGGACATCACTCTGTATATAACATGGAGTGGTCAGTAATATATTCAGAGCAAATATTAAATCAGTGCAGGCAAACTGTCCACGCTGCCGTTCTCTTGAACCACAAACACAGTCTTGCATCTGGAGACCAAGTCACTAATCTTCACCAGCTTTCTGGAGTCAGTAGAACTAAATCATCCCACGTTTAAGTACACGAGCTGTCCCCAGCACAAAGGAAAGGAGTTCAGAGAAATGTGTTTCTCCTTTAAATTATTTGTGCAGCACTATGGAGATATTTATGTGTACGTCTGCAGTAGATTGAAGCTGCTCCTGAGGACAGAGCCTGTCGGGTTCCTCTTCTGCAGAGGATGCTCTGGCCTTTGGAGTGATAGATTGGGAACAGTCTCCTTCATCTCCCTGCTACTTGTGAAGAATTCATTTACCAGGGGGTAAGAAGCGCTGTCAGTCACAGGCAACGTCACTGCTTGCTTTCTATGTGGTTGGGGTTTTGGAGTTGTGTGGGTTTTTTTTTCCCCCATCTCATTGATTTATCCCCTTGTATGCACTTGACCCCATAGAAATAAAAGAAACAAAACTGTCAAATACTTCAGTCACTGAGAAAACACCGGAGCTCAGAGGGGATGGGGACCCAGCAGGAATTCACATGGAGATGAGCATCTTCAGCAGCCAGCTTCATAGCAATTTATGGGTGGACTCAAAGGGAAAAGCAAGAGCAGGTGCCCCCCAACCCAAATTGCCCAGCAGCCCCTATGGGGAGTCTTCCCCACATCCAGGATGGGTTCAGCTCCCCACAAGAGGAGCAGTGAAACTCAGCTGTGAGTCACCTCAAAATCCAGAGAGCTCAATGTGCACTGCTCCAGACAGCCCCTTCCCCATCTGTGTCCTAACCACAGGTTAGGCAGCGTACGTTAAAGGTAAAAGTAAAGAGCAATCAGAGATAATTTAAATTTAGGGACAACATTCTTGTGTTCTTTTTTGTAGAAACTGTGAATACAACCTTACATGTGTCTACAGTATCCATTTCTATCCAGCAGGGTGTTTTTCTTGACTATAGAGATTTGTTTAGTGCCCAAGCCCATTGTTAAGCTAACATTTTCCTTGCACAATGCAGTGAGTTTACGCTGAGCTTTGCCCCGAGCCATGTTTTCTATGAATTTTTCTCACAAACACTTCTGCTAACGGCGTTTCTCAGTCTCCTCCCATAAATTACATTTATTAAAGAGCAGCAAGAAAGAAACCTGCCTTAATTTCCTAAACACCTCCTCTAAAACTGAGAGCCAGGAGCCCAGAATATTGTTTCTTTTATTTTTGCAAACAACATACCAAAGTCCTGACACCTTTTTATAGCTTCAGCGTGACCTCCCTCGCTTCCTTCAAAGAGTGACTTCATTTCTAAGCTATGGTGGGGGCCCTGCTGCAGTGCAATACCCGGAGCAGTGCATTAAAATGCAATATTCCACAGGCCGTGATTTATGGTCTGCCACTTAGAGCAAAGCATCGCGCATCTTAATTGTCTGCTCCTTTCCAGCTACTTGGTTTGGTTGGGAGATTAGAAATTTTTCGTCCACCATGAATTTTCATGGAAATTTGGATCTGTGAAAGGCACGGCAGTTAAGGATGCAAAAAGAAACCAGAGCTGCATACCTAACAGCCTCTCTTGTGCAACGCGTGAAAATGTATCACGGGAAATAACTCTGCATTTTTCTTTACCCAATTTACAAGTTTCAGGAATCTCTCCAATGGGATCAGCTCTATAAGCCCAGAGAAATAAACCCAGGCGTTTGCAGCCAACCCCAGGGAGCTCACAGCCAGCAGAAGGTCTCCAAAATCTTCCTGTTCCCAGAGTTATTCACAGTTAATGATGAGAATCCACACGGACCCACGGAAAACTAAAACAGCTTCAGCGTCCGATTTCTCTCACGTCTGACAGGCAACAGATATGACATGCTGTAACTTGTAAATCAGGCAGAAATACGGTGTGCATTGGCAGCTTCCTACCTGAAGAAACTTTAATCTTCTTCAGCTCCATAGATTTTCAGTTAAAAACTATAGATTTGAATTTACAAATGCTTTCCAGATAAAAAAAATGCATGTCCAACATCAGTGGAAAGGAGCTCATTGTCTAGATGATGGTTGCAGGAGTCAATTAGAGGGCTGTTATTTACAGATTTGGACCCAAACCCCATCCCTGGCCCATCCTATGGGTCTCTGTGACTACAGAGACACAGGTTGTGCTCTCCATGACCTTTTCAGCTCTGCTCCTTCTTAAGACCTTCTATCATCTTCAGGATTTTTCTATTTGCACAGAATTATAACCATATATCATTAATTCCCCCGGTTCAAAAGCAAGCTCATCCCACTGAACCACGCTTCCCTGAGACAGTGTTCTCAGGGCAGAAAAACCTTATCAACTTGGCAAACCACCAGAGAAGAGGGTTTGCTGTAAGCAGGTCAGACAGACACCCCATTGCCACAGACCATCCTTTCATGGTTTGAAGGTTTGAAGAACCATGGCTGAGATGAAGAAGTTGTTTCCAAATGCCCACCCTGCTCATGCCTCTGGTGCACTGGTTTCTCCAGAGCTCTGCTCCTCTGCCTTGTGCAGCAAGTCTACGCTACCCAAACATTTCTTCCGTATTGATTTAGTCTCACTGTTAGATTATTTGATTTCTCCAATTGTCTCTTTAATCCTTACAATATATTGGTGTTTTTCAGGCTGGTAGCCAAATAAAACCTTTGGAGACATATGAAATACATATTTAGAGTCTCCTTGCCCAGTAAATTAAGGGCAGAAATTAGACAGCCAAATCTGATGAGCATCTCATTACAGATGGCACGTTTTGGCATCACAGTGCTTTGCAAAAAGAGATTTTATTCATATATTCTTGTGTGGAATTTAAAATTCCAATCAGCAGAACCACAGAGGGGGATTACATTACCTTGGACTTGAATTGAATTGCATTTTTAATTCTATTAAAACTCCAAGCTCGCACAAAAGAAATAATTGTATATATTTGATTAGGATCTTAATTACATGTTTGCATATTACTAGAGCTGTTTAAAAACTTAACTAGGCTTTCTATCCCTTGGAAAAATTGGGGAAACAAGGTGGTATTTATAGTACTGAGCAGAAGTTTAAAGTTTAAATACACAAGACACTCAAGTGAACAGCACGAACCTGACAGCTCCTCCTCAGCATTGTGTCAGTGCTCTACTGAAAAAGAGAACTCACTCATACAAGCTGAAACTACACTTGACCTCTGAGGTTTTGCACAGGTCAGTTTAATTAGCCCATTAAAAATTATGTGTTAGTATCACTTCGAGTAAGCTGACACTTCACTGTGTCTAGAAGACACTGTGGAGAGAGGACAGGTCTGAAAGCACAGCGTGATGCCACGCTTTCTGACAATAAACAGCTTTTGACCCAGAGGACTGATCCCTGCTATTACTTAGAAGCTGTTATTAGCCTTAGAGGGTATCTTGGGGCTACTTAACGGGCAACCATTGACCCAGTCGAGTATCACTCTTCATTGAGGAGCTAAGTCAATGTACACTCTACTTCATATGCAAGCCTAATTGGAAACAAGGGATGAATTAACTCATTCCTTCCATTATTTTGTGACCACTTGATGCTGCAAGTTCAAAAGTGTGTAAAAGGAGTTTTGAGGTGCTGTGCCCTCAGATACTGGGGAGGAATAATTAATATAGGAAATAGAAGTACTGCTCCGAGACCTGGGATACTGCAAATCTAGCCCATGGCACCCCTGAACAAAGTCAGTTAGGTCAGGTTTGGTACTGGCTGATATCTAAAACAGGTGGCTGTAGAAAGTCTGTTCCCTTTTATAGCTTTAAAACCCTGGGCAAATTTGAGAGCTTACAAAACCTCGGGAAGTCAGTCCATCACTATTCCAAGTCTTATCTCCCTCAGGCTCTCAGCATTTGGAAAACCAGCAATGATGTGGGTAATACACAGCTCATTAACGCTGTACCTTGTCTATTTAAACGATCTCTTATGGCAACAGCTAATATTCAGAAAATATTTAGCTTACGCATCATCAATTTAAGATGAAGAACTGAGTAGTGATTAACAAATCACAAGGTGTGGAGCAGTTGGCATCCAGAATGGCAGATTAACGTACAAACTGAGTCTCTAATTCTAGAACACTTTCAGAAAATGCAGCTTGCTGGTTATTTCTTGCTTGTAGAAACACTCTTCACAACAGCCCTACCACCTCTGTGGCTCCTGCTCTTCACTGACCTTCTCAGCCCTAAACTCTTTTTTTCCATTCCAGTTTTATAGACAGAAAATGAAAATCTAAATAAATGAACCTGAGGTTTTCAAAGGTTCAGGGCCACTCCTTGGTCTGTATAGGCACATCAGTCATCTAGCTTTAATAACTCAGATTCCGTGGTGGACAGTATATTAAGAGAGAGAAACCCAACAGACATAAATCCTCATCAAGTTAACTGTCCTATTTTCTTTCTCCCAGACATAGTTTTGCCCAAAGTGTAGAAGGCTTTGTTTATAGCACAACCTCAGCAAAGAAAATAGCTTCCTCCATCCCTCCTCTGTCCCCACTATGTCTCCAGATTCATAATTTTTAATTATCCTTTCTGTCAAGCAACTAATCAGAAGTGTATGGAAACAGGTTCAAGAGCAGGTAATTCACGGAGTTGAGATCAAGTCTCTAGGACAACAACTCAAAAATGAGCTTAAAAACAAACCAAACCAAAACCACCACAGCTACATCTCACACTTAGCAGCAGGTTGTTCTGTAGGATCATATCTGAAAAAAAAAAATAGGTGATTTTGTGACCTGGGCATTAGAATTGGGGTGTAGAAATACGCCTGTAAGGCTTTGCTTTCCCAGGAACCCAAGAAGCGCCAAAGCTGCCCTATTGCCTTCTGGCCACTGGACAAGTGCTGGTGTCTGCATGGGGCACTGGCAGAAAAAACAACCAACCAACCAAACCAAACCAAACCAAACCAAATCAAACCAAACCAAACCAAACCCAAATGATCCCCCCCTGCCAAAAAACCAAACCAAAACAAATCCACAAAACAAAACAAACAACAAAAAACCCACACAAAAACAAAACCAAAAAAGCCAAGCAAACAAAAAAAAAACCCCACACACAAAAAATATCAACCATCTCCCCTGTCTGCAGAGCAGCAAAAGAAGACCCAAGGACAAACAGGGCTCCAACGACAGAACAACCTGGAGCACTCGCACCAATTCTAAGAGGATTAAGCAAAAGCTTTCTTCTCCAGAGACTCCCACAGAAACTTCCCCGGGTTGGAAGGATACAGTATGAAAAGCAATGTCATTTCTTCCTTGGCATTTAAAAGTAATAAAAGCAGCACCGGGCAGTTTCCAAAATCAATTGTTAGGTTTTGCAAGGATATTTCTGGGATATATAAGCCCTACACCTCCCTTTTATAATTTACTTGCAAGCAGGGCTCTGCTCCTCCAGCCTGTGGTTTTCATAACCGGTCTCAGGTGCTGAGGGTAGTGTGAAAAAACAACCAAAACACCAAAAAAGCCAACCAACGGCATCAAATATTGTAAAGCTCTGTGGCAAAAGCGGTCCATTGAAATAAAACTTTAAATTTGAGTCCATACAAACTCCTCATGTGGTGCACAACCAGAAACTGTTCCCACCACCAGCAGATCCATCTGAAATTTTGGGTTTTTTCCACTGCATTTTTAATGCAGCCATCCATTGCTACAAAATCTGATCACCACGATTACTGAAAATATGTGTTCTCTCAAGTTCAGCACTGTTTCATTAACCCTCCCACTTCTCACAGAGCTAATGAAAGCAGCAGGACAGACCTAATCTCTTAACACAGATGTCTGATGGCTGTAACTGGCTAATTACAGTTGCAGTGAGCAATAGTTGAGAAGCTCTGCAGTTGGCAGGTACATTTATTCAGCTGTTACTATTAGATTTAAATCTGTTTCATTCCATAGATAACTGGGATGTTTGAAAGAATTAAGCAACCTATAATAGGAGGAATGCTGAAATCCCTGCTTTAACAAGGACGGTCACATCTACAATTACAAGTAGTCCAGGATAAAGGAAATAGAAAACTTCTTACAAGTGCCAAGATGAAATTCTGCCATTTCTATCCCTGGTTCCTGACTGTTCTTTTGCAGTTGTTTACCAGAACACGTCCTTGTTTTGTTTAAGATACAGAAGATGATTCTTCTTCCTCTACTACAAGGAAACAAAAGCCAGGGGTGAGGGAGCTGAACTGCAAAAAGGAATTTGGATGCGAGAGAGAGCAAGCAATTTGCTCAACAGCACCCAGGGAGTCCTTGACAGGATTAGTTATGGAAAGTCAGCGAGAGGAAAACATCTGCCTTTGGTTTGGGGCAGGTGGGAGGGGTGAGAGTTTGTCCCTGCAGGCAGCTCTCCCATGTCCCACCCAGGTCTTCACCCATGGGACAATTCCTCTTTTTACTGCGTTCGGACAGAAATCTGACCGTGCTGCCTATTTAACTTCGGATGTGCTTATTCCAGCCTTGCTGCTGGGTGAGATTTTCCAAGGCACTGCGAATCTGCTTAGCTCTGCTCGGGCTGAAGAGCTCAGCCAGCATGGCCCGCTTCCAGAACGCCGCCCGGGGCCAACATCCGACGCCGGCACTGTCATCTGTTATATTCCTCTGGCAGCCGTCGCCAGGCAGTGCTGTCACCCAGGGGTTTATTCATCCCCGCTCTGGAAGCAGAGTGTGATTTGAAAGATTGCTGCATTGTCATTTTGAACTTAAAAGTTTCTTCCAGAGTTTTCTGTAGCAAACAGCAAAGGCAATTACCTCGGCATCAGCAAGCACAGGCAGTGAGGATTTGAGCAGGACACTCTCTGTGGGAAGGGTTACCTGCACACACCTTGGACAATGTGGGTCTGGTAGGACCAGATTCTCTCAACTCCTCAGAGTCAGCCAGAGGTGCTGATGAAATCTGATTTAGCCCAAGTGCCCCCTGACAGGAGTAGCCTGGGAAGAGGCGTTGCACCAGACCAGTCTCCTTTAGGGAACATTCAGCTCTGATCACCAGCCTTCTAGGAGAGTCACAAGTAGCACGACAAGATACTGAATTATTGGTGTTTTTTCCCCTCTTTCAGACTTTGGACTCGTGCTGCTACTGTCCCCAAGGCTGACCGGCCACCAGCATCGCCCCTGGCCCAGCACAGCTCTGACCAGCAGCACGCTGGTGCTGCCACATCACGAGTGTTTCTGGATATAGAAGATAGGTAGCCTCATTTATAATTTATTACATGCCAACAAAAGCCTGTTGTCGGAAAAAAAAAAAATCACAGTTTCAAGCATCTGGACGCTTAAACGAGCACCAGAGAAAGTTCATTAAAATAGAAATTGAAGTTAATTAACTAACTGATGGACTCTTCTGTTCCATTCACTTTAAAGCCATCCACATCCTTCCCTTGGTCTACTGACTGGCTTTATTCGGTTCCAGTGAGTATATCAAAGTGATGTATCCTGCTTACAAATTCAAGGCAAAGAACATTTATCTATTACAGAAGGAGAATGATTTACATTTAAATGGGTGTTCTTCATGTATCTAATAACTCAGCTGAGTAATCAAAGAAGTACAATCTAAACAGGAGTGCCTGCGTTTGGCGTTAATACAGCCCCCAAGATTCCCTCCACGCATGTCTCCCAGTTTATTTCATGGGTGGGAAGGAACAAAATGGGGAGGTTGTTGTTCTCCAGCTACCATCAGGAAGGTTCACTAGGAATGAACAGGCTGCTTGGTTAGGTTTGTGTTTCAGTTAAAAATTCGGACTCAATGGGAGGGCAAGAGATCACCCTAGCGCACGGACTTACAGTCCTTTAAAAAAGGTAAATAAACAAATAATGCTTCGAGGGTGCCAAGGGAATTCTGGCAATGAAACCATTGCCATTAAGAGCAGCAAGGTATTTTGGGTTCACTGTACACGGTGAAAAAAATTACAAGACTTGTGCTAGCCTGAGCCAAGCAAAGCAATTCACAGAGCGAAGCACACTTGGAATAGGAAGTACAAATCAAAACTGAATCAACTTTTAATTCTTTTTCATTGGGCTACATGTGATTTAACTAAAGTTCTGCAGAGAAATGTGCACATGCGTTAAAAAATAAGTATATGTTGATCCAAATAATAGAATGATAGAATCATTATGGTTGGAAAGGACCTCTAGGATCATCAGGTCCAACCTTCATCCCTACATCTCCCTACCCACCAGACCATAGCCTCAAGTGCTACATCTACTCGTTTTCTAAACCCCTCCAGGGGTGGTGACTCCACCCCCTCCCTGAGCAGCCTGTTCCAGTGCCCAACCACTCTCTCAGTAAAGAATTTCTGTCTAATATCCACTCTAAACCTCCCCTGATGCAACTCGAGGCCATTTCCTCTTGGTTTACCATTAGTAATTTGGGAGAAGAGACCCACACCAGCCTCACTACAACCTCCTTTTAGGTAGCTGTAGAGAGCAACCACTAGTAACCTATTAAATTTGGGGTTATAAGTGATTTCACTGGCAACTTGACCCCCCAAGCCTATTAAAATCCAAGTCAAAGATAAGCAATAAGGAAGAAAATGCTTCTGTTTCAATCAGAGAAGAACAAAGCAAGTTTACATGTAATGTGGGGTTGTAGATGACATCTTCCACCAAAGCAATTGCCTCATCTCCCAGTGATGAGTGAGGCAGAGTGATGTCATTCTGCAGGTGCAGGACAGCATTTTCTACCTCTGAGAGGGGTTATTTTGCAAAATGCATCCAGAAAAAAAAAAAAAAATAAAAATACAGCATGTCTCAGGTTGCACCACAGCTGTTGTTACTGAGGGTTGATCTCAGGGAACAAGGAGGCCTGAAGTCAGATCTCAGTGAGAGAAAACACAAACATCTCCCTACGTTCCTTCTCACAAAAGCTTAAACTCAGGTTCGTGCAGCCCCTCTCCTCTGTAAAATCCCCATTCTCTCCTGCTGGGCTCTCTGGGATTTTGTTACCCAAAGGAGGAGACAAAGAACATTCCACTTCCCCTCGCTCACTGATTATCACCCTACTTGTCGAGGCAGCCAGAAGTTAGAGCAGCTGAAGAGGTCTAAGCCAGCATGCAAATGAGAACTGGAGTTTGGAACTCACGGGTACCCACTGCTGTGTTAACTGCAGGGACTGCGCAGTTCCCCACCCCATGGGAAGCATATGGTCTAAGTAATGCTAATAAAGATACAGTAATGTTTCTGTTGCCTTCCTTGTAAATAAGATTTCCCTGTGGGCTACTAATTTATCAGTTTCTCTGCAGTTTGTGACCACAGATCAGAAAGCTGTGAATGAAACGTTTAAAATGTATAATGTAGAAAATGTTTACATGCACCCTCTTTTCCTCTTTCTCTTTAGGGTAACGCTGGGCACAGGTACCCACGGCAAACATTCTGCTCCAAGAATTCTGAGGTTTAGGAGAAAGCCGACCGCCGTATGGTGCAGATCTGAGCAGTTAATTCATTCGCTGCTGAGCTCTCAGAAAGTTTAGATTTAGAAACAACTCTTGGATATTTATAGACTTTGAAAGTGATTAGTTTGAATTTAAGCATTTTGACAAGTCCCCACTGCTGGCCAAATGCACACGAGCAAAGTACAGAGCAACCCTGTATCATTTGCCCGCCTCTGTGCCAAAGGATGCTCCTCATCCCCTCTGCACTAGGCAGGAATCCTCCTCCACTTGTTATTGCATTAATGCAACCCAGCGATGCTGGGAGGAACCCAAACCTCCTCCTCCCACAGCAGAAATGCAAAGAGGAGAGTGCTGGAGGAAATGCCTCCAAAGAGGACCAACAAATGAAAACACAATGTGCTAAACAAAACCAGCTCCATTATCAGCTCCCCTTTCCACCTGCAATTACAGTCCATTTCAGCCAAATATTTTTCTTCCTGGAAACTGAAGCAGTTTCATTACAGCTTAAATATCTGACAAGACGGCTGACTATGGGCTTGTGAAAAGCAATTATTTTGGACACTGATTACTTCCCATGCAGGCAGAGAGCATTGTAACTGCAGCTAGCTGGGAAAGACCACAGCTTTATGTGATGGACTTACAGTATCTGGAGGAGTTAATTAATGTTGTGGCATGAGTAGGAAGAGAGAAACTGCAAATACCCAGCTTAACATTCAAATTAATTGACATGAAATAACTTCACATGTTTAATTTAAATGCAATTAATTTATTAGGAAAAAAAACCAAACCAAAACAAACACAACAGTCCAGGGACAGATAGCTGGTGCATCTGGCACAACAGCTAGAGCAATATCGAGTTCCCATAGCAACATATTTGTTAGAAACAAGGCAAACATATTTGGGATGATGCGGTTTTTGGTTTTAATCCACCAGAGTGATGACGCCTGCACCAACAGGATTCAAAATATTGAGATAAAAGTGGAGAAATTAAGAACAGATATGAAGACATTTTCTTCCTCCGAGCTGGGCATTGCAGTGAAATTGGAACTCGGTCTGGAAATGCAGGTGGTAATGTGGGAAATTGCAAAAACAACTCGGCGCTGCGTTGCATCAGGACTCGTGTCCCTGTCACAGCCCACACATGGGCTCTGGCCGCTCAGCCACAGCAGGTTTTAGTGTCTCACTCCCACAGACAGAGGTGATTGCTGCCCCAAGGCCAGCTGATGTCTTGTGTCGAGGTTCAAAGGCCCTCCTTAAAATGACTGCCTTAATAAGAAAGAGAAAAAAGGCACCAAAAAAGCCTGTCAGTCACAGCACAGCTATGACCGGTTCTGGATTTCAATGATCCGTGTCTAATGTTGTTGCAAAAAGATGAGGGATCCTGGTACAGATGAGCTCACATATTATAATTATTAGTTTTCAAAGAAAGCTGGGTGTAGACTTTGTTTCCTAAAACCTTTGAAAGAAAATGTATTTGTTGTGTGTCACCTTATAGGTTGCAAAAAGGATGACTTAAAATGTTTGTGCAAGGGAAACAGGACCAAGGGGGGACGTTATCGTCGATCCAGCAGTCCCGTGATGTACCTTAGCCACTGCCTACCTAGTGCAGCTGATTCTTCTTCCTGACCTGAGCTTTCAAACCAGCCCAAGTCAGAACTGTGACAAAGACAAAACCTAAAATACAGCAACTTGCAAGAATAGAGTAGACTTGCCATTCCTGGTAACCTAGAGGTTTAGGTGTTTGGGGGTTCTGAATCAATTATACGCACTTTGGGCTTCTGAAACATCGCTGAGGAATGAAGGTTAGAAAACAAACAAGCTACTTTTAATGAGGGTCAAGAAAGGAAAAGAAGTTTTGACAGAAGAGTGATGGGAAGCACCTTTGAGTCTTTAAACATCCTGGCTGCATTTGACAAGTTGTTTTTAAAAGGTCTCCCCTCAGTTTATCTCCACAGAAGAGTAGTAGGCTGAGGCCAATGGGCAGGATTTGACCTCTGGATCCAAAGAGTTTATCTAAACTTAATGCTTAAATGCAATCCATCCAATTACCTTTTCCTGAGGAGAAGTTACAGTGCAACCTTTGGATATTTTATTTCCAAGCCCTCAGCAGGGCACAAATCTGCACCCCCCCAGACAGATGATTTTCTGCTGAGAGGATACGCTGAGCTGCTGGCAGCAAATTTCTCTTCACTGGGAGGTGAACATAAACAGGCAAAGCTCTTACTCTCAATAAGCAGCAAATTGGGATGCTGGTGGGCACCTGAACTCAGTCCCCTCCTTAGATTTTCCCTTTGCATTAACAGAAATGGTGAGACATGAGCCTGAACACGGCCCGAGGGCTTTCCCAAGAGACTTCCAGTTCGACGTGTTCTGGCCGTGAATGAAACTCTCTTGCCTTCCTGGGGTGCTGTTGATGCATTAATTTTATGCAAGTAGTAACAGAAGCCTTTTGCCTTTCTAAAGAAAGCCTTAAGTACAGGGAAATTTAGTTTAGTTTGCTGATCTGAACCAAACTGTGGGTTTTTCTCTCTTTTTCTCTCAAGTCCTGCAGGTCCCTCAGCCACTGGGCTGCCAGCCAGACCGAGTGAGCCATTCTCAGCCATTCCTCCTCTTTGTATAAATAATTTAATATTTACTGCAGCCATGATTTGAACCTGGGTTTTTCTCCAGTTAAGATGGGGAAAGAAGTTTCTTCTTCTCCCTGAAGGCCCAGCCTCTCCTCACGTCCAGCCTCTGCTGCCAAGGGTAGCAAATGGGCAGTGTGCTCTCCCACTCTCCTCAACACCACTTATTTCCACCATCATCAGAGAAACGGAATATATTTGTTTGGCTCTGTGTTCATACTCAAGGTGAATTATTTTATTCCTCTTCCTTCTTAATTCAGTGAGGTCCAACCAGTCATCTTGACTCTTACTCCCCAAACTCAGCTGTGATTTGACCAGACACAGGAGCTTCCAAACTGTGAATAAGGAGCTCAGCCACTGCCGAGTTTGGATGGGCAGGCAGGCAGTTGCTTTGTCATCATAATTATTTGTGTCTCATCATCGTCATCTCATTCTCCCCCTGCCTCTCACGTGCAAGGCAAAAGGGAGATGGACAATCATGAACACTGACCTATTTTTCCTTTTTCTCCTGTCTATGTTCCAGCCTGCAGTGCTGCATCAACCATTCCCACTTCTCCACTGGGTCTACCAAACAAGCCCTTCCTCCCCCCACCTCCCTCACTCTCTCCCTTGTTATAATCCATTTTCACCCGTTCTACAGAGATGACTCCAATCCACCTTCCATCCTCACTTGGTGGCTGTATCTATTCTGGCACCTTTCCAGGACTTCTCCGGATCATCTTATTTTAAACAACTTTGTGTAGCTGTCTGATACATTTATTTTCCCCAAACTCTGCCACCCCTTGGGAGATGCTTAGGAAATGGTTTCTAAAAACATGAGTTTGGGTGATTCTTGCTACCACACCCCAATGGCATAGCCCACAGAGTATTTCAAACGTTGCACTTGATCTGCCTAGTGTAATTTTTCACATTATACACAAAGTACACACCAGGAGTAGGAATTACAATAGCTCAACTACTTTTCTGGGAAAATTTAGGCCTGAATTAATTATCTCCAGGAGAAGTTTCTCACTGTGAGAAGTGGAAGAAAACATTTAAAAACCACTGGAAGGCACATAGTAGTCTCAAGTCCTTCGAACATCCTAAAATTACCTTTTACCAGACTTGAAGTGTGATTGTAACTTTTTTTTTTTTTTTGACTGTCCCTTTATAGTGGCTCCCCAGCTACAGAAAGTATTTTTCCATGTAATATACACATTAGCTTCCAGCAGGGAAATGTAATTACCATAATAAGATTTCTTAAAACTTGGCTTTTATGTTGTCAGCTGCATTAAAATTGAAATCCTTTGTCAAATTCAGAAAAAGGCTCTGAAAATGGAAGAAAAATATACAGTAAAATCAATATTAAGAGTGAAATGGGCTAAACTGGAGGCAATCGAACCTTTCACTCCGTATGAAAAAAAATATATATATACTGTAAAGTTATAATAAAATAGTTTCATTTTGTCTCTTAGTAAATTGCTAGGATATCAGTGTCACTGTGGCAGCATTGCTCTCACCAAAGGAGCACTTCACCCTTTGAGTATTGTATGAATCTGATCATATTTGCATTTCTAGATGAAGCATCTCAGGCGTAACTTATCCTACAACGTTAACAACATGTTTTAAAGCCTCTGCTATGACGTTTTTCCTGGTATCATTTATTATTTAGACCCTCATCCACTTCTTCCTAAATCTTCAGGCCACTTCATCTCAGAACACATAAAATTCTTGGCACTTTTAGATGCTCATTCCAAAGCAAATCTAGCAAAAATGCAGTGGGCTTCTTTTCTTTTTTTCACAGCTTCATTTCTGCTCAATTGCAGATCATTCTGGTGGAACCAGCCTCAGTTATCAATAGCTTACCAGGATGCATTTTAGGAATGATGAAAATTAAAACAAGTGATGAAAATACCAAGGTTTAAGGATGGCATTCGGTGCCCTATTGATATTGGCCCCCGTGTTCTGCTGCACTAAAGCAACACCAAGACCATTGCCCACATCTTTGTGTCCAAAACTTCCTCCATTGCCATTGTAAAACCAGGGAACAGTTCACATTCTTGTTCTCCTGTTACACCCATCACAGCAGGGTTTCTGCTCCTGCTGGTCACAGATCATTACAGAATCATTAAGGCTGGAAAAGATGTCCAAGAGCATCAAGTCCAACTGTCTACCCAACATTATCCTGACCACTAAACCATGTCCTAAAGGGCCACGTCTACATGTTTTTTGAACCCCTCCAGGGATGGTGACTCCACCTCCTCCCTGGGCAGCCTGTTCCAAGGCCTGATGACTCTTTCAGTATAGAAATTTTTCCTAACATCCAACCTAAACCTCCCTTGGCACAACTTCAGCCCATTTCCTCTGGTCCTATCACCAGTGACCTGGGAGAAGAGACCAACACCCTCCCCACCACACCCTCCCTTCAGGCAGCTGT
>JANIJG010012206.1:0-32344 GCA_024611175.1 Megaceryle torquata
ATCCCCTGCCAATTAAAATCAAAAAGGAATTCCCTTGAATCCCCCCCCCCCCCCCAAGGGTTGGAGAGACTACATAAGCATTCTTGACATAAACACTAGTAAGGTGCTATTCATAACATTTATAGTAGGATGAGATTTAGCTTCCTTAGTGTGAGGCAACACTGCAGTGTGAATCTTCCATTACATATTTTACAGAACTCACAACCTTCTCTCCACTGGCAAAAATATTAGCTTACAGTTAATTGGCAATGAAGTGTGTTCAGACTTTACTGGAACGGTTTCAAAACTGAAAATGGTCTTATGTAAAAGAAGGTTAATCCAAACCTTCCTCTTCAAAGCTACTTTTACAAGTACTTAGAAAGTTGTCATACATAAATAACCCTCTGATGAGTAGAGATGAGTGTAAGAACATGAATGAGATTTAAAGTGGGATACCTTAGCTAAACAGAAACTCTATTCTGTAGCCTGCACATTACTGCACAGATTAATTTAGCCAATCTATACGATACAAATGCTAAACTCTTCAAGGGTTCAGTCACACTAGCAACACGGCTTGCAGCTTTCATGCTGGCAGTTTCCTCAAGATACTGCAAAGAGTACTTAGGTAAAATATTAGACATGTTGGTAGAAACCTTCAAAATATGTACATGGAAGAAACAGTTAAGGAGAGCAACATGAAGGAAGGTTTTATTTGGGTAACAACTTTCTCATTAGGCTGGTCCAATGGCTAGGAGACGTCCCATTTAACTTGAAGGATACATACTTCATCTACTGAAAGTTTGAAGGCTGTCACTGAAAATAAAAAAATTAGGAGGGAAAAAAAGGTCTAAATCTCACTGATGAGTACTCCCAGTGCCCTTCTTTCACTCCTAAATGTGAGCAGTTATGATAAATTCCTCACAAAGTGTTTTCTTGTTTTAAAAATCCCCTCAATATTGCCTTTATTTCACATTTCTCCAAGCAAAATTTGTAACATATTTGAGGACATTTGTAGCTTGCTGTTGGGAGATGCAAAGTTCCATAAAGGAGTTCAAAGGCAGTCTAAAGTATTTTAAAAATGTTAAAGGTTAAGTTTTAGATGGTGGGCTTCAGGGATTTTCCAGTCTGCAAGGATGTCTGGAAGACTCTGGCTGCATCATTTGCTGCAGCTATCACCTCAGAGAAAACGAAAAGGCCCTTTCCCAAAACATGAAAACTCAGAAACACCAATTTCTCCATCTAACTTTCCACCTACCTCCCAAAGTGCTGCCACTGCCATAGTTCTGTGCTAAAGTTATGGATTGTTCTGTAGGAGAATTTCTGGAGCTTTGGTAAAACCAAAGATGTTTCATTTGGTAATATTTGAGTCTGCGAAAGACAATCAAAATGCTCTGACTGTTTGAATGCTACAAAGCTGATATGTGCATACAAGTAGATGTTAACATATGCTATTGGTCTTCTTTCCTCTTTTTCCCTATGTGCCAAAGATGACTAGTTGGTTTGAGCATCAGAAGACAAAGCAAGGCTCAGAACTGGGTGATAGACAAAGCCAGTCAAAGTGCTAACTTCTTAAAAAAGTAAGTAATATTAGTAGGAAAAAAGGTAAATCTTAGTCCTGCTAAACCACATTCCCAAAACATATTCAACAAACTTCTGGTTTTGTCAAACCACAACAAAGAAAAACTGAAAAAAAAAGCAAAGTCAGAATTGGCCCCTGGCACATTTATCATTGTTAATCAGTTAACTCTGGTGGCAGCAGAGCTACAAAGAATTCTCCACTGCTCTGCACCAGGTGGTCAGCTGCCTTCCCTGGGGGCTTCAGGGGAAAATCCTGCCAGCTTAATACCTCAATTGGAACCTCAGCCCCCTACAAAGAAGGAGCTTCCAACATTGCAACATTGTTTTACCACTATTTGTAGATGGTTTATTGTTACAATTAACAGCAAAACATCCACCGGCCAAGGTCAAATAGATGACCAGATGACCACAAGAGGGTTTGGAAAAAAATTAATTTTAAGTTAAATTAGTTTTAATTAAGAAAGAATTTATTATTATACAGTAAGTGAATATATGTGGTCTAACTAGCTAAGTAACTATGTTCAACAACTTTGTAAATACTGCACATTAGCTGCTAACACAAATGATCTTAACTGGAGAGACTTCATTTGTAACTGTCTTTTAAAATAAAATAAAATCAAGTAAAATAAAAAGACAAACATGTAACTAGGTGCCTACACATTAACATACATTGAGATCTACAAAATCCATATTAACTAAATCAAAAGTTAAGACCCTTTACAGGATGAGTGACATTTGAGGCATTACAGTCAGAAGAAATATACATAAAATGAACATTCAAAATTTAGAGATGTTGTTCCCATCAGCTTCTGCTGTAGAGTAAAAACAGGCAAGGAGTCTAAGTGTGAGGTTATCAAGCCTCATTCCCAACTACATTCACAAAGAGGTAGTTGATCAAGACAAGTCTTTAATTTGTCCTAGGTAATAGTCCCAGCTCCTATGGCAGGAAAAAGCCCTTAGCTTGAGGACAGTCTGAATAGTCACAGACCTCAGGGAAAGGAAGATATCAGGCTGGTGGCATAAACCCTTTCTAGTACCCTTCCTGATATCCTGCTCAAGGTCCTTCTTAAGTATCAGCAGTTCATGCTGAACATTTTCAGGTCAGTGGAGAGAGTTGCCATTTGTGTAACAGCTGGCTGTCTACAAGAGGGAAACAAACTCCGCTAAAGCACCAGCAGCAGAACCCAACAGACTAGGAGAAGCAAGACAAGATCTGTACTCAGCTATCTTTTGTCTCCCTTTCCCCTCTGCAATGCTCACTGCCCTGTTAAAGCAATACAGTAGAGGGCACTAGGTGAAGCACCCCATTGTGGGTGACTGCCACATCAATTCGCATTTAACTGAAAGATGACAACTGCTGAAGCTACTCTGTTTTCTGAGAATTTGTTTCAGTCCTCAGACCTGAAGCACTCCTCCAGTTGGCTGTATAAAGACAAAATTTTGAATGACCCAACCACAAAGTGTGCTGCTTGAAAGACTTTTTAGGTTAATTTAAATCCAGCAAATGCAAATGAAAGCACTCAAGAAACAATGTTCTGGAAGATGTGAGCACAGATAACAATAGGATTCATGAGGTTCACCTCAGACCTGCCCTAATTTGCCTAAAAAACTTCCAGACTGAACCAGCCTTCTGCCTGGTCTGTTTGAGCTCAGAAAGAGGGAGATCAAACCTGTTTATATATGGCCTTCTGGCAAATCCTTCAGATTGTGCTGGTGCTTACCAGGCCTGTGTCCTAAATATAGATGTCATGCACTGCAGCATGTCAAGTTAAGAAGGGACTCTTCAGTAATAAACCTAGAAATTATTTCCTAATGTAATCTTAAAATGAATGCTCTAGAGCCTTTCGAGTGCAGCAACAGATGCGACTGCCCTTGTTCAACATGCGAGTGCATTCCCACTCCAGTGCACAGTGTCTTAACCTCTCAACTCTTTTAAATCTGAGCTGCTAATGAAATTTTAAACATACCTCAGCATGACACCGAACATTAAGTAGGTGGAAAAGTTGGAGAGCCTCTGCCAACTAACTTGGCATACCCCATTATGCTCAATACAGCAAAAACTATTTAAGTGCACACTTGAGCAAGTACTTTACTGATTTCCTGCATGTGTCTATGAGGGTTCCCTTCACCACACTGATGAATTTTGTTCTTAAAGTTTCCCTCCAAATTTCTGCTCTGAAATGCGAGATTAACTAATAAAAATTAATTGTTCAGGCAATGTTCAAGCAGAGCACCCCACTACCCCATACACGTGTACACATTTTTCAGATCCCATCCCACTGGGTTTGTGGTCTGTGTCACAAAGATGATGTCCTCCCTATGGACCTGCCATCTAGCAGAGTGAGCTCAGCATGGCTGCTCTCCCAGGAAAAGGGCTGCTTCTCCCAAGAATAAAGCTGAAGAGGCTCAAGGCCTCTCTGCTCCTGTGGTTTTTCCTTCCATTTCTTTTGCAGGAAGACTGGCTGGCTGGGCTGTGAACACAGGTAACCCAGCAGAGACTTTGCTTTGACGCCCCAGCTGTGCACTGCCCTCCCCACTATACGTGCACGCCACTTATGGCTCTGATGCCAAACCAGGGCCTGCTACCCAGCAATGCTGTGCAAGAACCCAGTTATCTGATTTTTCATAAGCAAACATGAAGCACAATAAATGCACAATGTTAAAAAATAGCCATTTTTCTTCCAGAGCTGTAGTTGTTATTTACAGAGGTGCTTTTGCCACGGATTTGCTACAGTCAATGCCACAGAGATGTAAGAATGCCACACTTCAAAGCATTAACATCCCCCACCCCCCCCAGGAACTAGCCATGGGCTCAGCCCATGGCCTACACTTGAAGAAATTGGCTTTCTGGCTCTAAAAATTATTTTCAGAGAAACTGCAGACTCCTGAAGTTTCTCCCATGGAAATTCACTTCAGTAACATTTCAGATTTGCTGTTCTCTGTCACCTGCTGCTTAACTCCTGTCAGACCTCTGGGCTTAGGTTTTGGGCTGAAAGCTAAACCAAGCCTAATGCAAACTCCACAGGCAGAGGCCTTGGTTCTGGAGAGATGAGAAGGCTTGAATTACTGTCACACAGCTGGTTCTCCATTTTAATCCCCCCCATCTGACTGAAGTGGGCAAGCAGGTAGCTGCACTATTGCAGTTGTCAGCCGAGACTGAGAACTACTTTTGCTGCATTTCTTTCCTATGGCTATGAAAAAGCATGTTCACTGTGAGAGTGCTCGAAGCAGCATTTCTGAGGCTGCATTTAAACAATGCTGAATGTTTACTACTTTTAAAGAGGCAGCACCGCTAAGTTCCTCACATGCCCACTGTGACTTATAGCACTCTATGTTTTATCCTCACATTGCATTTTTCTGCTCTCCCAAACACAGTATCAGAGCCTTAAACCTTCCGATTCACTCAAGGAGACTTAATCCAATTACTGCTGCTCCTGACATTGCCAGAGGTGAGCATTCCTTCTAGATGGTTATATCTACAGAGAGAATATTTAAAGGATGATCCCAAAACCACCAATGGACTCTGAATTTCAGGAGCAACTTCTTAGTATTTGTGACATTGTCTACTGATGTATTATAGCTCCCCTTTTAGGTTAAAAACAAAGCCCAAACAAAACAACAGCCATTCTCCCCTAAACCAAACGAAAATGTCCACTATAATAGCATTTTTCTTCGGCAATAAACAATGAAAAAATACAAGACAGAGCACAGAAAATTAAAAAAAGTTTAATCCATTCAAAACATAGGAGAACTACTATCACCTCAAACATTTAACGACCTCACAAATTCAAACTTAAGATCTTTTCTATTGTATCACAACTGCTAGTCTTACAGTATTAGGAATTCAAACTTAAACTGCGCAAAACTGTTCTTTTATATCAGGCACATGACAATTCAGGAGTTACCATGTTTCACTGTGCAATCTTTTTGCATGTTTTGCCTTCCGTGATCAAAGCCCTAACAAACACAGGCGGCGAGCAGTGCTCTCCAAGAGGACTGTTAGGGAATTTTGATGGATGACAGTTAATATTTGGCTGTGCCACTATCTAGAAGAGCAAAGCAACTATTTGCCACCTTCTATTGAGATATCAACTTTTAAGGAATTTAGAAAAGTTCCAACTCCTTTCCAGGTAGAACTCAAAATAAGACAGGGTGAAGGTGATTTGATAACCCAAATGGCACACTCAGCATTTGCCCTGGTACAGAAGGACTTATGTTTTCAGTTGTAAACTTTCAGAGAGATCTCCTAAATAATTTCTACTCTAAGTTCCAATCTCACCATTTCCTTCTTTCACCTAAAAAGGCTCTTTTAAGAGAAAGAGCTGTATTAAAATCTACATCTGTATGGAGTTAGATTATGACAGACCTATACACTGAAAACCCAAATACAGAACAGACCAGAAAGATAATTAGCGCACAGGACTGCCCCATGGCATACATTTGATTGGTTCAGAAACCAGACAGAAGTGCAAACAATCTATATATTCCTCTAAATCTTTATTTATCTTCATTCCTGATAACTAGCCTCATAAAAAGCTGCAAGTGTGAAAACATGGTTGATGGTAGGGGCCCCATTGCTCCAATTTGCCGTCTCCCAAGATTTCTGTAACGGTAATTTGAAAAGCCTGGCAGATATAAGTGGATCTATAGAACAGCAATTTAAAAAATAATCAATTAAAAAAGTTAAATCTTCTTGCCCTTTTTGGGATGGTACTGCTGTTGAGTAAGATTAGAGCAACAATGCAACTGGTAAATAGGTTCTGGACTATGGTTAAACAGAAGTTATTTGAGGAAGGAGACAGTTATGCACAGCTAAGATGGGCAAAATAGCATATATGAAGTTGAGAAATCTTTATTGCTTTCCTCTTCAATTTTCTGGCTTAAGATTTGACTGTCATCTGATTTTCCTCTTGGCTGCAGTTTGAATCAGTTACTTAATATTTAAAGTTACAGTGCCACTTGAGACCCATCCCATCCTAAATCTGTATGCTCAAAATGCAGCTCTGAAAGTCTTAAGAGCAAAATTTAGTAGTGCAGAAAAAAAAGAAACACTGTATTAAATTTTGAAGTGATGCAGTTTTATAAATAATAAAGCATGTTTATATAATTAGACCAGAAAAGATGCATAATACAACAGGTGTTTTGGCAATTCCTTCCAGGTTACATAGCTTCTGTTTAATAGTTATGCAACTGTTCTTTTCCAAGTGCTCTGAGCAGTAGGTGAAATAAAGCTCTCATCTGTTAGCACTGCTGAATCTTGTCCTACAAAGAGGTGCTGCTATCTGGAAAGATCATGGTAAGAGCACACAGAAAAAACAAACAGATGTCACTGCCATGCACCACCCCATCCACAGAACCAGTTTGTCATCAATGCACAGAGATGACAAGTTTTGGAGAGAAAAAACAACCTGAAGTCTTTCCAATGTGGGCCTCTAGTTTCCATTCTTACTAGTGATGTCACAAGTCACCTGTTTCCAAACACAGTCTTTCAGCTCCCCTGGGGATATCAGCACATCTGCTCACTGTCCCACTCTTTTCTAGTTCTAGAGGAACAAAATCTTAATCTTGCAGATTGCCTTTGCTTTTCACACAGCAATGTGTCCTAGCCATAATGGCCAACATATATGCCTAAAGCAACTTTTGTGACAGGTAATTATCTTGTTAGACCAACTTGTATGAGCTGTTTCCATTTTTTCCTCGTGCTGAATGTTACTTTCCTGTTGCAGTAAATCATCTGCCTCAGATTGTTTTCTTTGCCTGCTTAAGCAGATGCTGATCCCTTAGGGGTATTGATCTTCCCAGAACTAGGCCGGGTGTTAGGGTTTTTTCGCCATTTCCCTGAAACATTTCCCTGAAGAAACAGCCCAGCTGTGCAGCATGCTTTGATCCCTGCAGCACACACTGAGTTTGTGCACAGCAGCCACACACCCTTGACATTACACAGTTATAGATCAGTCTTCAGGGCAGAGTTACTGTTTCTTCACATTCTGTACTTCCAGTTTAGATGATAAAACTCAACCATCTTCTAAAACAGGAGTTGCGGTGCTACCAGTTGAGACAGGAGGATAAGCAAAGCTTGCAGCAGTACATTCAAACCTCACCTTGTCCTTAAGTTTATTTTTCTTTTTGCATCCTGAAGAATTATTATTTTTATATTTACTTCCCTTTACCTATCTCCCAGTCATCATTTTTTGCATCACTGAAACTTTAGAAGAACTACTACAAGATGCTTGTCACAATGAAGGCTGGGGTTGTGTGCCATTTTTTATTTTTAAAGATTTGATATAGCATCTTGCAGTATTCCAAGCACACTACAAGGAAACAGGGACAGAAAATTTTTGTACTATTCTTCATGCAAAAGCGCTGTCAGAGCAGCAAGAATATAACTAAAGAAACCAGAAACCCAGGAAGCACCATCTAACCAGACTATACTAATTTGTCTGGAATTATGTAACTAACAAGACACAAGGAACAGCATTAACTAATTTCTAAACAGAGTTTCTGCAGCCACCTGTACTGAAAATTTCCTGTCTGACAGTCACAATTTCAGCCTGTTTCAGGGCCTGATCCTAGAAGATTTAACCTGCAAGTAATCAGGAATACATGAGCTGATTCTGGAGAAATTCATGACAGAATTTAACTCTCACATACTTGTGGTTTTTTTTTTTCCATCTGCTAGTTTCCTGAACTTCAGGGAAGTGATAAACAAAGCATCCATGGATGAGTAAATGCTGATCACCAGTCAATACAAACAGAAGGGCCTGTTGTACTAATAATATCAGTAAAGTGGAGTGAGTGGAATTACATGAATGTACATGAAGTGCAAAATGTGCAGTGTGCAGATGAAGTTATCAGAAAGGTCTCCATTGCAGCCTGGGCTCTGTGTTCTGCCACAGCAGGTCTGTGTATACCCATGCTGGTGAGACACTGAAGCAGAATACACAAGCTATATTGAACACTGGATTACTGTATGCCTAGGTCTATACTAAAAACTACCATAGCATCATACCAAAAAGCATTAGGGGAACTAGCAAGTTTCTTACATCCACCATCACTGTGTACATATTCTTGCTGAGGCCACTGCTAACATCTATTGAGCAACAGGCCATCACTTGTTTCTTTTGAGGCTAACGATACTCCAGTGATACCTACGTTGCTGTCCTAGACACATATCTTGTTATGCCCAAGTATCACAAACACTATTCTGCCAATCAGAAAAAAATGTTACCACGTAGGTACAGGGGAAAACTTTCCATAAATGGATTTTGACAGAATTAGACAGGAATCATCTTGATGATGGCTATTTTATAGCTTTGAGCTCTCAGCAAAGAAAAATGAACAAGGACAACAAGAACAACATATGAAAAGTTGTCACATTAGCAAAATATTTACATCTGAAGAAAATGGTTCAGCTTACTCTAAAAAGCATGAAAGTAGATTATCTGACAACTTACTAACACAGAAAACAACACAGTTAAGTGTCTGAAAGGGAAAAAATATTAATGCAGAAGCAAATTCTCCTCTGTAACTCTGTGTCTTCATGAACAGACACACACAGTTCATATCTATAAAATGAAAGGTAATAAAATGTAACAAAACTGTGCAACAACATAAATATGAGGGAGAAGAGAGGAGTAAGGACTTGCATGACAATTCATTCATTGCTGGGTATAAAATAAAACCTTACTACCACCACCTCTCACTGAGTAAGGTATTTTGATACAGGTTCATTGTGACTAGCAACCTGTAGAAAAAAGTTTCTTTCTTTTGCTGGAGACTGAAAGAGGGAAAGATACCAAACAGTTTTGGACCACTGAGTCTGTGTTTGCAGTCTCCTGTGGAAGAGAACAACCTGCTACAAAAGTCACCCCCGAGGAGCTCCCATTGAACCAAATCTGCATTGATTCAGTGGGATTTCAGTGTGAATTTGGCAAACACCATTTGCAACACATGCAGAACAGCTATCAACTCTGCAGACAGCAATGAAAAGAGAACATGTGAAAGGGAGGAAGAGAAATGTTTTTGCTGGTTTTCTGCTCTTGTACTCATCTTTTAAATCCAGTATCACAGGTGAAATAAGGAGCTAACAGGCACCATTACAGATTTGAGAAGTAAACATGACCATTGCTATTAATAATAATAATTTTATACTGATTGCTATTCTACTTGGGCAAGAATAGTTTCATTATTGGAAAGTTTCATTTAAGAGAAATTTAAAAAGCCCTCACATTTTGGCAACAATTTTTAACAAGAGCTGTCAGTGCCTGAAAACTACCACTTCAGAGAGATCAGTATCACTGACAAACACACTAACAAGTGGTAAAGAAGCAGTAGACCAATGCTTCCAGTAAGACAAGAGAAACTGGGAGAAAAGTCTCTGCTGAATTTACAGAAGATCCTCCCCAAACCATCAAGAGTCAGCTTTGAAGCCTTGTGAATCCCATCTAATAAGCACTAAAAATAATCTTTAAGCCTGTAGCATCCCAGACTGGGCCCTTGCTTTCTTGGCTATATATCCCCTATGGGTCTTCTGAAAAAGGCCAGCTCTGTCTCCATGTTTCTTCATTTTCAAGCCATTTGCCTGCAGTGTTTGGCAGCTTCATTTAAAGCTCAGGATGACCAAAGAAGGCAATTGGTCTCTTCCATAATCAAGTGCTAAAGAATTCAAGGTGCATGAAACATAAGAAAGCAGAAGCTACTGCAATATTTGCAGTTTTCCCTTAGGTGTTTTTTGTTTGTTTGTTTAGTTGGGGTTTTTTTTGTTTGTTTGTGGTTTGGGGTTTTTTTAATTGTTACATTGTGACTATAATTTTGAACTAGGTGTTCACATTAACTAGAGTTTAGGTAATTATTACTTAATTTCCATAACATAAAATAATGCTGAGCACATACAAACCACAAGAGAATGTAAACCTAGTTAATTTGTTAAAGCCTTTGCTTAATATGCAATGATAATGTTAAGTGAAGGTGTCTTTTCAGGACCATCACACAAGTTAATTTAAATGTATTAATTGTGTTTAAAACTGCGTCACAGAATGCAGTAAGGGCAGAAAATTCAAAGTTTTAAGTAATCCCATTTGAGGGAAAAGAGAAAATTCGTAAGATGCAAAACACAAAGCACTTAAAGCATAGTCTAAAAATACAGTGAGCATATTCTGAGGCCATGGCATGGACATCTTTGTCTGTCTGCTCCAGCAGAACACCATGGGAAGAGAGCTGGCAATTCCTGACACTTAACAAATGTTTTAACTTCCCCCTAATTCCATGTTTGGGCACACAGATGTTCTGAGGCCAACCTTGAGAGAAAAGAGATCAGAGACCAGATTCACACTTGAGCATGGCAGATATGGTAGGAAAGGAATCACAAGGGAAACTGTCAACCTTTCCCCATTCTGGGGTCTGTTTCATACCAGTCCAGAACTAAGCAAAGCCTCTTGAGCAGCATACTACTGAGTTGCAAGAAGTCTGCGCCCACCTTCGCCTTCACCAGGCAGTTCAGCTTTCTAATGTGATGGGATAGTAGGGCAACAAGAGCAGAGCCAGACATAGTATTTTACTATTCAAAATTAAGAAATAATGATAGGAAGAGTTAGATAAAGGGTATAGAAACAGCTGTAGGAGCAGCTGTTCACCAGAAAAGCATTCATTCTCTCAGTGTTGATCTAAGTACTTGTATAGGGTTGGCAGCAGGAAGAGATGCAATTAGAGCATCTCATGGCACACCATGCCCTGCTCCATCACACTACATCCCATCCTACTATGTCAGAAGGGGACAGGGGGCTGCATCAATTTCACCCCTTCTCCTCTCCATCACACCAAAACCTGAGCTTTCACACTGGATGTTAAGTACTGCCCATGCTTCCTCAGTTTTCCTTCTATTACTTACATGCATACATATTCCCCACTACCATAAGCAAGAGTACTCCAGCATGCTTATGTGACCACCTTGTGACTCACACCAGGACAATCTGATTGACAAGCACCCTATGTTTTCATGCAGGGTGATCTTTAACCCCACTAAGTATAATATGCTGCCCTATGAAGCAGCTGTACAGCTAGCTATCTCGTAAAAGGAAGGGCAAACGGACTCGAAGATCTCCAAGGTCCCTTCCAACCCCTAACACCCTGTGATACCTGTGAAACGGGAGGGAGAAGCCACAGAGGTCAGGGAAGTGGCCTTTACTACTTACCAGAGCTGCAACAGCAGGTACCCTGTGTTGCTGAACTACAGCCTGAGCCAGCCTGTGCAAGTAAAGCCCCAGCACAAAAGCACATAATAAAAATCATAAAAGGATGTATAATTAAGCTACTTATCCAGCCCGGACAAAAAAGAAATGTGAATAGTCCAGAGCCTAATACAGATGCTCTGAGGGGCAAAGCTGAAGGCATAAACACACATCAAACCACACTTCGCAGCTGGGTGTGACTGCCCAGACCCTGCCTTTGAAAATGCAAGTGCTGAGCAAGCTATGCATTGGAAAGGATGTATGTCTGAGATGTTTAGTCCTGGCTTATAACAGAGCAAGTATTAGGGCAGAATTAAAATTGCTGTCAGTGGCTGCACTGTGTTCTCACAATTTGAAAATTAGGACAGCTTGAGAGCCATTAAGTTATTCATGTTTCCAGGGAGTCAGGCTAAAAATTATTGTATTTATGTAACTCAAGGCAACTAGTTCTCTTTTCCTCATTCTCTTGGAGCAGAGAAGCCATCAGTGAACAGTCTCAGAAGGACATCATATGAAAAAGCATATTTACACTAAATAAAAAGCTTCATCAGTACTCTTCTCCACTGACTTCACATGTGGCTTAGAAACAAATTCAATTCAGTCTACCCTCATATCAGCTAAAGGAATCAATACAATACAGAGATATCGAGTGCTACTCTCAAGGAGCAACTTCTCACCTTGATGTAAAATGGAACAAGACTTCTGTCTTAGCTTTATATACCCAAACATGACTCCAGGCCATTTTGCACAGCACTAGTTTCCCTGACATAAGCCTCAGTATAAATGCCTCTAATGACCTTCTATTGAGGCCTTGTATTCAAGCACATCTCTCTTCCTTTTCTGATGTTATGAGATACTCTTAGAGAATATTATGCCCTTGAATGTATCAATACCAGAATCTAGATATAACTCTTCCAGTACAGTGATAAAATTCAGTACTTTACATGCTTACTATAGCTATCAATTGCCAGACCATCTTCGCTACTCTCTACATTTTAGTTGGCACTTGCCAGATTACTTCAATTAGAGTTTCCTTTTTGGCACCCATGACTCATCTCAATTATAGCTGCAGGTTGTAGGGAAGTTAACTCTTCTTGCACTTAATGAAGGTCACATCATCATCATCACAGACTCCAATTCCCTTCACATTTCATTGAAAAATCTGACAAGCCACCTCAAAAATCCAGCTCTGCCAACACCTAAGCCCCTACTCCCTGCTATGCCTTTCATGTGACAAACACCATTTGCTCACATGGCTCTTCTCTTCCTTACCTCTGCAATCCAGTTTCAGCACATGCGAGACTTTATAGTTAAAAGACTTGAGATTAGTCTTCACAACAGTTTTGTAAGCAAACTAGATACAATCTATTTATCAGCACATACCAAATGTTGCCCAAGTAAATAACACAATGTCCTCAGTTACAAAATACTGCTGAATTATTGCCTCAGGAGAGCAATGAATTCCATGATGAAAACATTAAATTCTGTTTAATTACTGGAGTGTGAAAAACTGTTTTCACTGTTCAATTTTTAACATGCTTCTTTTCTTTTTAATTTAATATCTCTTGGTTATTCCACAATGAAATAGGCAGGTGATGTTCTCCATTTATTTTCCTTATACAAGTCATCCTTTCCCTATGTTTTTGTCTTGTACTAAGGTGATCTTCTCTCTTCTTCCATTGTCTCTCTGATCTCCTGCACAATCCTTGTAGCACCTACATTCCTGTGCTGCTATTTGCATCTGCAAAGTACCATACTTTCACATAACATTTAATGAAAATTTTAATTAAAAATGGCAATGGAACAGTTTATTCTTCTCACACCAGTCTAGCAGCACAATAGGAAATAGTGACAGGCAACCAGCTCTAAAGGTTTCACTAGTAACAGTTATATTCCCTTTAAAGACAGCTTCCCATGATCCAGTAAGAACTAGCCTTTGTTGTTGCTCCTTGCCTTAAACAAAAACCATAATTAAATCTGTATCATGTGACCTATGAATCCTTACCCAGACATTTCATAAAGTTCAAAGTTGCTAGAGACCAACTAGTTTGGATGGACTCATATCCACAGTGCTCAGGGCTGGAACACTGAATAGCATGTGTCCAGGATCTGCTTTACACTTATATGAAACAGCATAAGGATTTGTGGGTTGTTTTTCTTTTTTTTTTTTTGATTGATTGTTTGTTTGTTTTTTTTTTTTGTCATCCCACCCTTTCCTTCCTTCCATTTATGCAAGAAGAGTCCATATTTCTGAAATACTGACTGATGTATTGCACCTTGCCAGAATGGTGTTTCTATAGCCTGAAAACTAAGCATGTACTGCTTGCCCTATGGCACAATGTAGGGGCACTAGCCCTGCTTGGATAACAAGACTATCCCAGCTGGGAGAGTCAATTTGGCAAATTTTATATCCATTATCATCTGTCTGGAGGAAACCCTGGAGTGAATGATCTTTTCAATGCATTATCCTCTCAATAGTGCCTGTATTCTCTTTTGGCAAGAGGAAGCAGCATCACCATAGAATGAGTTCAGTACCAAATCCATGTTGATGAAGTGCAGCTCATGGGAGATAAGACTGCCTAGGGCAAAATGGAGCATGACAGTGAAGGTGCACCCATATTTTCCAACTTTGGTTCCATTGTGATGGCAAGGGTGACATTTAAAAAAATTATTTTGTTTCAAGTAAATGAGAACTGAGATCCTCGATCTGCTGTTTTTAGAGAGAATAATTATAGAACATCATAAGTTTGATAATGCCAAGAATCTATTTTTGTTACTAGCTGTTCTTTCTCTAGCATTTCTACCTTTGAAATCGCACAACAGGTTTATGACCTAACCAAACAAGAAAATTCTTCTTGCTTAACAAGTAATTTATGGATATTTAAGAGCCACCAATTTACTTTCACCAGCAGTTTTATGACATACAGCTGTCAGGATTCATGGACATGAAGCTCCCATATCTTTTAATGGAAAGATATGTATTACTTAGTTATACAGCATTCTGTAAGAGAAAAAAAGTAATCAGTAAGACCTTCAAAAAACACTATTATAGTGGACTTCTGATGAAGGCTGTCAGACTCAACCTTTACTGTTTTTTCAAGTAGAACTAATACAAACCAGTAAGAACTTCACAAGGGAAAAAAACATCAAACCTGTGGACAGGACATTCTGCATGTGTGTTATTATAAAGAATCAAAATAAAATTATGGGTTCCAACAACAACTAAATCTTGCCAGCCATAAAGATTTATTTTAAGTGAAAGATCATTAATTTGAAGGGCACATTTACAAAGACAGATCACATAACAGTTGCTTCTCTTTCCTTTTGATACAGTAAGCTTGGCACAGCTGGAGTGTAGAGACAGCAGCAACAGTGACACTGAAAAACTGATTCTTCAAAGTAGAATACCTCAGCACGTATTTTGCAAGGTGTTATACTTTGCAAAGTGGATTTAGAGAAAAATCTGTGTTCACACCATCTAGCCTTGACTGGATGCTCCTGTAAGTTAACAGAAGTTAGCTTGGGCAACTTCTCAGCTTGACACTGGCACTCAGAAAAACTGGGTCAATTACAGTGAGTGACAGATTCCCTGGCTTTCCCTTCACAGGTCTGTTTTAACACATTGGTGTTTGGAGTTAGCAGCTTTATGGAAACCACCTTGTTGCCTCCCCTGAGCCAAAGCAGTCTCTTGGCTATAAACCCTGCTACTGTGCTTGAAGGAATACTCCTCTTATTCTTCCTGCCCAACTCCCTTTGTTTTAAAGGCCATATCAGGAGCAAATAACAAAACTGAAAAAAAAGCCCACAACAAAAACAAACCAGACACAGAGAGGTGTACACAAATACACACTGTCTACTCCCTCAATGATCTCACACAACGATTTGTTCTTCAGACACCATTAAAGGAAATATAAAGTAGCTGCTCCAGTATCATAACAGTTTCTGCCAAACACCAATGAAAGTTTCACTCAATGTCATAGAAAGCTAACTGAAATACTGAAAAGTAGTAAAGAAGAATCACCAAGAAAAAAATATGCAACTGACTCACTCTTTTTCACCTGTATAAACATGTATCAATCCTAGTACCTCTTTCAGTACAAAAAGTGTTCCAGAAGAAAGAAATCATAGTAATTACTTTGAGACTTCCAGTACTATGCCTCATTGAAGAATCTGCTGCTATTTCAGAGTGACTTTCAGAAATTTTGATTTTCTCTTTCAGGAGAGACTGCTGTCCTAGGAGAGGCTTCTGTCCTATGATAATCTGTCAACAGAAGCACCTGTCTCAGGGGTACCCAGATGCAGCCCACAGCAGGACATTACAATAAGGAGCAGCAAAACTATGCATCTGCCCAGTCAAAAAAAAAAAAAAAAAATCCAGAACTATAGCAGTAAGGAAAAGCTCTAACTTTCCGACAGCACACTAGTTAGGTGTGCAATTTCTCTTCCATCAATCAGCTGGTTGAGTTACCAATGCTTTAGATATCCTGAACAGACCAGAGCAGCAGGGGAGAGGTTATTCTTGCTATCTGAGAGCAAGAAGGAACAAGCTGTTCCTGTTCCATGGAAAACAGCAGAGGAAAATAAAGGAGATTTGGTCAATCTATGGCCATTGAGCAGTAACTGTCACACTCGCCCCAGAGCACATAGCACAGCTTTACAGATGCACCCCCTTTTTCTCTTTTCTGGTTGTGAAACACTGGTTAGTCCTCTGTTGCACATAGCACTGAGACAGCTGAAAACCCATATTCACAAATCAGAATCAAATGGATCTGTAATACCATTTACAACATATTTTTGCTTGCATCTCAAAGATCATTATATTCAGTAGTATTTTAGAAGATGACTTAAAAGGGCCTGAGCTTTTAAAAATTCAGAGCTAGAAGCTTTCCGAGGGCCATTTATTTTCTAGTGCTTTACTGCTACACACAAAGCACAGACTGATGAATTCTTTCATGTGCTTTGTTAAGATTTGTATCAGTGCAGCTCAGAATTTCAACAACCAAGCAGCTGTCTCCATTTCTTGCCTTTTGCATAGTTATTTTTCCAGCGCAGTTTTGTAGGATTTACTCTGCTAGTCAAGAAAAGCAATATGGCCAAGAAGTTGCAAACTGCCCATAAAATGTTCAAATAAATGTGCAGGACAAGTGAAAAAAATATTAAGTACCTGTCAATACACATACATGTGCACACACACTCATATATATAGCTATGGATAGTTAAAAACTCCCCAAAGCAACACGCATAAACACAGTTCAGTTCCTTAGGAAAAAGAATATGTTCTGACTAAAAGATGTGACAGAGACTCTTCTCTCCATTACATCAAAATTAAAAAAACACTTACAGATACTTTCATATGCAAGCTTCTTCCAGAGAAGAAAGAGGAAAACAAAAACAAAACAAAAAAGTGTTTGGCTCTTCAGTCTGCACATTTCCATGTTTTCATATGCAGACTGTTGCATAAATGCAAAAAACTCTCTTGACCATATGTTCCTGTTGGCCACTCCTTAGAAACCATGTGAACATCTCTGGTAAACAGCTTGCTTAAATGTACATAGCTGTAGGACATAAGCCATGAGCCTGATGACATTCCAAAGTCTCAGGCTAACAACTTAGGACATCACAGGTTCTCTCCCTTTGCTCTGGACAACAAGGGAGGAGGAGAGGACGCTTACTCTTTCTATACTTAGTCTTTGAGAAAAGCAGACATGCCTATGCACTGGTAGTGTAAGCAGCAGCACAATACACTGAAATCAGGAAGAAGTGGTTTGGGAACCACTACTGCATTGGCTTTCTACTATGTCAGACATTAACAAAGCCATCTGTAGATCCTGTATTTGTCTGGCAATCAGCAAAGTCACCATTCACAGTCTTGTAAGAGTCACATCCTGCCAGTTGTTCCTAGCATACCTTGAAGCCCTTTCACCACTAGCTTATTCCATGCCTGAAATTCCCACTCCACTATATCCAGAGCAACATTCTTCCCGAACACACATTTGGGGTACTTATTTGTGGTCAGATCCTTCTTTTTTTTTTTCTTTTCATTTTTTTTTGTTTAAAGAAACCCCCAAATATTTCTGTGCTAGAACTACACTCCAGCAGAGTCATTAGACCATTTGATCCAATTTATATCACCTGCCTACAAATAGATTAACAGCCCTCTGCAGAAACAACTTCTAGCCTTGTAAAGATACTCTCCATAAATAACACAGAAACCACAGGAGCCTCAAAAAATTCAAGGTAATCCACTTTCTGTGTTCTCATGCACTGTGTACTCAAAGTGCAGAGCACAAGGTCCTTACTCTACTCTTGTTCAGAATAAAGCTTGTCTTTCCTTGATGTTATGGCACAAACAGAAATGCATGGCAGAAAAGCCCATTTTGGACACTCAGTTCAGCACTTTCTCTTCTCCTTTATACACCTTGGATTTTTCAAGTCGAGCAAAGGAGCAAAACTGCCTAAACTCCCACAAAAGAAAGAAAAAGCAATGGACAGGCTCTCCCTTGCAGCTAGTATAGCAAGCTAAGTGCCTGAGCATTACAACCTGGGGTTATACTAGGTGGATGCCCTCCTTAGTGACTACACTCTGCTGTTAACTCCAAGTTCATGTCAGAATCACCAAATCCTTGAGAAACAACTCATTGACTTGCTAGTAAAATAATCCTCAGCACCCTATTTATTACTGTCTTTCTAACTAAGACTAAATCATGAATCATGACCTAGTGAAATTATTTCATATAGGTATGTATCACCAGAACACCTGAAATTTTAAGCAGGTACGTGATGCCATTGAAGTCTCACCATTAGTAGCCTTCACAGCTCCAACAATCAAATGACACTACCTTTTTCAGACTGACACCCAAAACTCTGTGGGGTGATTGCTGGTTAAGGTCCTTGAAAAGTAATTTATTTTCACTACAGTGCTGTTGCACAGTGTCTACAGACAAGAAATTTTATTACTGCCTATTCCTTCATATTACTGCCATCTGCTAATGGACAGGACATCTGACAAAGGCTAACAGCAAAGAAATTATTCCATTTGGGGGAAGAAGATAAAAAAAGTATGGAATTTGATGTTTCTCTGCACTCTGTTTAGGATCAGAATTGAACTTGCTTGAAAAGAAAAAGAAGGGAAGGAGTAGAGAAAATGAGAAACTGGGGACAAACAGCAGCTAATAAAGGTACTGTTTCATTCATCCCAGCCAAGCATTAGTTTCACTCAGCTCCTCTACCTTAGATACTACCCACACTACTTATTTGGCAAGACTGATAAGGCAGTCAGAGACAGCCTACAGCCCTTCTGGCACAGCTGTCTTCTCCTTTGCATCTCCTGGTCCAAAGAACACTTTTTCTGGCAGTAAATTGAATCATCTCTATATAAAATAGTTGGAGCTCTTTTTAAGCAGCTCCATATTTGCTGTGGGTTCTGCCACTTTTCTTCCTAAGTCACAGTCAATCAATGCAGTTGCCAGCAAAACTGAAGACTTCTCTGGAAGGACAACAGCAGCTCAACAGTTGAAAGTGTAGGTGGGGATCACTGTCATTTTACTTGCTCTGTGCCTGCTTATGTAATAAGGGCACATTTTGTTCTCTGCCAGGGCTACGAAACTCCACAGTACTTCAGTAACTGAAGACTTGGGAGTGGTCCCCTTCCCACAACTGTCACGGGGACATCTGTTTTACACAGTTTGGAGCACTTCTTGGTCTGTTCATGGACTCTTCATGATTCATCCTCTTCATGACTCTTCTATGATTCATCCAAAAAGTCACTCCATTAAACCAATATCTGTGAAAAGGCTACAGATGTCATGCAGAAGGACTTCTTTGCTTCAAATATACTGAAGTGAAGTACCTTAGTGCCCTAATGGATAGATTTAACTAGACAACAATTAAACATCCATACTGAAGGTAAAAGAGTGTACTCCTGGTCTCTCAGTGCTCTCCTGACTACCTACCAGCAACTCTACCCAGCATGTGTGACAGGATGGGTGGTGGCACACACTGCACCATGGAAATGCTATGAGGGCAATGCATACATGGTCAGCTGAAGAACACCATGTTCTCACAGCAGTATGTACATACAGTGATGGACAGGCAACTCAAGGCACCTTCTACAAACCACAAGAAGAGAGAACCTAAGCTATCTACTTACTATTATTTAAGGCCACCTTGCTTCTTTTTGGACAAGTATTATCATTACAACTAACTACACATATTGCAGTAATGCCCATTGTGTCTCTCCAAAGGAAACTAGCACTTAATTCTGTCATCTTAAGTTAATGACATTTATTGCAGCTTGACCTTACCTTCAAGTGTGCATTCATACCTCTCATCTGCACACTTGTTCTATAATGTATGGCATGACAGAACAAGTTCAGCACCCACAAACTTCCTATCTGTGTCTGTATTTCATAGTATGTATAAGTTTCTTCTACCACTAGGTCGGCCCAAGTGTGCTGGCACTAATGCACAACAGTGAAGTCTTTGACCTGAGTTCTAGAAGCATCCAAAAATACCACCAAAATATGCTAGCTCTAACAGTAATACAGGGTTGTTTTTTTCCCCCAAGATTCCACAGCCTTACGCAGATAAGTGTATACATTGATAGCTACAACCCTTGCAGAAAAAAAGTTATTGTTCACTGATCTCAAAAATCAGTAACTCTAAAACCACCACCTGCTAGCAACAGGTTGACTAAGTATATCTATAATCTCACCCTGCTCAGCTTCTATTAAGTGGTGTGGATTTTAGCTGCAAATACCAAGGAAAGGACTTAAGCATTCTGACAGTTAATTCCTTGGTTTATTAAAGGGCAATCATCTTTAGACAACTGATCTCTCTTCTAAAACAAACAGACAAAAAACCCCACAAAAAACAACAACAACAAAAAACCCCAAACCAAACCAAAAACAACAACAAAAAAACCCCACTAATTCTCTGAGCTAGAGACAATATGCTTTACAGTAAATCTGCTCATTTGTCAACTATTCAGGCCTTAGTTGAAAGTATCAGTTGCTACTTGAATAACAGTTCATCTATGGTTTGGCTTTAGAAAAAAATGCCTTAATACCTTATTTATTCAGGACTACATTATGAACCTTCCTGTATTTCTCTACAGGAAAATAAAACTTAAGGAAAATAATTAAGCCTACAAAAGGCAAAAGTATGAAAGATATTTAGGAAAACTGCATGAATGATACAATAGTATATTCCAAAAGTTGCTTTTTGTTTGGTTGGTTTGGGTTTGTTTTTTTTTTTAATATATATACACTCACACAAACATACACACGTCCCACTCTCTCTGGCTGGTCTGCAGGGTTTTTTGCTATTTCTGTACTTGCAGTTTCTCAAATAAATAATTTAGGAATTGTTAACAATAAAAAACCCACAAAACCAAAAAACAAACAAAACAAAAAAACCCAACCAAACAAACAAAAACACCACACAACAAAAAAAACCCAAAAACACAATAAAACAAAAACCAAACTTGGAAAACGAAATTAACTAAGATTTGCCTTGAATTCAAGACCTTCTACATCAAAGGAGCAACATCCAGCAGCACCAGGCAGATAAGTCTTGGAAGTAATGAGTCTTTCAACTATACTACTGTTGTTCTTTGTGTTTTGCTATGAATTCAATGTCTATGAGTGCTCCTTTAAGAAAAACATGTAAATATTTTAAGTAGAATTAATTTTCCATGCTCTTTCATGGCATTAATACTTAAGTGTTAAGATGTTACATCCACCTGGTATGGAGATATTACTAAGATACTAAAAACAATGGAGTCTTATTAGAAAAATTATCTTTAAGTAGATAATCAGTTTGAAGAGCAGCTGGGTGGTGGAGAAGTAAACCCTAGCAGGTGAAAAATAGCTTCCTAAAGAAAATGTAAGAGTTTTTAGCTTTTCATAGTTCAGGGCACCCAAGGAAATGGACTAGTAAGGGGGACAAGTCCGGGATGAGAAAAAACAAAAAGTTTTTGACAGTTGGCTTTTATCTTTACTCCTCCATATCAGATCTCTGTCAGGTTGTATATCTAAAGATTGTGCTGTAAAGACAGTTTCCCACCCTAGCATCAGGTAATATGTCAAAGGATGAGGCTGGCAACCTGACAGTATAGAATCACAATCACCTGATTTCTGAAAGCTTTTCACCATTGTACGTTTTGTGTACTTTCAATCTGACTCCTTCAGGAGAAAGGATGTTGTTTTTGTTCTTCAACAAGTTATATTCTGCTAATTTGGATTATCTTCTACCCTTCTACAAAAATACCCATGAAGAATTAAGGGGAAAACTGATGAGGACAAAAGCTTAAGAAGGCACAAGAAGAGAAGACGTGTCCTTACATGCTCTCACAGAACTTCGTAAGAGTGCTGGGCTTTTCCTGATTGCGTCTCTGTCGAAACCAACGTTGAATGCTGCGTACATCCCAGTCCAACTGCTTAGAGAGGCCCTCCAACCTCTTCTCATCAGGATGCTACAGAACAGAGAAGGATAAATATTTTTTCTTTGCCCAAATGCAGTAACTCCACTTTAAATTTAGAACAATCGTAATTACCTCAATATCCTAGAGGCTGCCTGTCAGACACATGGATACATAAAAATAAAATTACTTCCACAGAAATCTCTGCTGGTAGATCCACATCAAAATACGTTTACATTGACTATTATTTATCTAGAAGGACATATGCTGTAATATTGCATACAGTTTATTACTAATAAGAAACTTAAAGGGGACAGTGGGATGAAAACTTGCTTGAAACTTGGAAAGTAATGATGTGGGGATAAAATGCCATACATTTCTCGAACAGTAGGGCTTACACCACCCTGCCTGCCAAACATTATGCCTGTTCCATCCTCCTGCATCAGGATCTTTATTCTATTGACTGTTGCAGTAGTGAAGATTGTTTGACTGACATGGAAAGAAGATATATCCCATGTGTGTGCATGTTAACGTTAAAAAAGGACGTCATTAAAGACACAACTTCAAAGGGAAAATCACCTTCACAACAAAGAAAGAGATTTTTTCCTGTAAAATTAACTACACACAATTATTCTCCAAAATGGCAAACGTGAAACGGCTCATTCCATTAGAGCGGCTACAAACCATTGCAGAGTTAAGGCAAAAGAAAATGAGTCTGTCCTTAATTTGACTGCTATATGGAGAAGAGAGGTATAGGCCACATTTGCAATTATGCAGTAATTCTACACATAGAGTACTGCATGAGGACTCTCTCTGTATTTCTTATCATCACATCCTGTTGTAAAGAAATAGGAAAAAGCTTTTGGAAAATCCATTTTGTGGAGCTTTAGCTTTATTCCTGCAAGCCAGTTTACATACACTGAATGAAATACAAAAGCTTCCACAATAAAAAACTTTTTTTAATGTTGCAAGAGGAAAGCTCCAGGAAAAGAAAGGAAGGAAAGGGAAAGGATAAGACAAGAGAAGGATGAAGTATTTGCCCTCCATCTCAGAAAATGGGGGGAGGGACACACGGCACAAACAACCAAAAAAAAAAAAAGGGGAGAATTAAAAAAAATGGGGGGAAAAAAATATGTGGGGAAAAAAAAAATAAATGGGGATAAAGCAGAGAAAACTGAAAAGAAAAAGGAGAGAAGGTTTTAGTCAACCAAAGTAGCTACTAGTTTTTCAGCAGAAGGTTAAGAAAAGCCATTCTCTAGAAAAATCAAATGACTGATAAAGCTCTTCGGAGTTTAACTAGAGGGAACTGCTGCACATGACAAAAAAAGGTGGCTAGTTAGATCGTATAGTTTCTTTGAGAGCAGCTACCAGACAGCCCTACTGAAGTCTTAACAGGAAAGCAGATACTTTCCTTTGAAACTCTTCCCAATTTTCTCTATGCACTAGGTGCTGGGAGCAGTGTCTGCCAGCTCCTGTCATGAATCACAGGCAATAGCTACACACACCAAGTGCCATGGTGATCTCAAGACAGGGTAGGACACATGAAGAAGATAGATCCACAGTGTATTTCACTGTCTCTAACACTGAACCCAAGTTTTGCCCTCTAGGACTCCAATATTCTGAAATTTAGGCTGATATCTTTGCTGTTGCATACCCATCCGCAGCCTGAAGCCAAGATGGGACTGGGACTTTGTCCTTCAGGACTCCACAGGCCTTTCTGCTGCAAGGTGCTGACTACTGCAATGAGGTCATCAGGAGATGCCAAAGAACACCTGCTCACTGCTCAGTACTATGGGAAAGCTCAGGACACTTCAAAAGCATGGACAGGATGACACAGAGGTTTAGTTGAGGTGTCATACAATGACAGCAGTAAAGACAGAGACAGAAGTGGTGGGGGAAAAACCTGTACAAGAATTATCTGCAATCCCTAAACCATTATTTGGTCAGTTACCCACACTTCAGTATCTTCTTCATTCTCTCCCCAATTTCAAAGGACATTAATGTCAATGTAAACAGCTGCAAGCCACCAGTGCCCTGTGCTCAGGCAGTTCTCCTAGGAGTAGCAGCTTAAAAGTTGCATGGAAAGCACACTAAGGCCAATCTTAATGGCTCACAATTCACTCTTTTTTCAAAAAAGCCTGACAAATTTGTGGAAATTTCTACAAGATATGAAGCAAAAAAAAACCCCAGTAGGTGGCCATATGGCACCTACAAAGTGTTTCTGTAACAACTTTTTTTGATTGAAAGTTTACAGGAGATGTCACTAAGGGATGCACAATTGCTCAAGCATTTTCATGTTTTAATTTTAGCTGTAAAAATGCAGCACTGCATTTAGCAGTTACCTTTGTTTTGTTCAGATGTAAGTTTATAATGCCACTTTCCACTTCCTAAGGCAGATATTTTAGTTAAATATTCTACCTTTGTAATAGCAGTGAAGACTTTTTCCAGGATAGCATTAGGTTGAGCTTTCTGTGGTCCATTGGCTTGGACTTTAAGGCCTAAGGCACATGGTTTAGCAATGAACCTGTAAAAAACAAAAGAATAAAAAAAGGAAAACAAGTGAATTCCTTCAGTTATTTACTTTATTACTGTTATCAATCAATGATGTGGTAAATGCACAAACATTATAACCCTGCTAACAAAAACCATACTTAGTGTTATACCTCAAAAGCAAGCTCATACAGGCAATTACATTACAAAATAAGTAACATCACTTAGAAGGATGAAAGGAACTCTGTGGAGCACACGAAACAGAGTATTTTATTTCATGTTGTGGGAAAAAAAAAAAAAGGATAGAACAAAAGCATGAGAGGAATACCTCCTAGAGAAGTACCAACAAATGAAAAGAGCAGGGCAGGTTGCAGAGATTAGGAAGACATAACATTCTCCTCCCAAGCCTTTTTCATAAATCTCGTTCCAGAGTAGTCACTGCCTCAGGAGTCCTTTTGCACAGTGGAAATGCAGACAAAACCCTTAAAAGCAGCAAGCACTTAAGCTGCCCAGTCAATACAATTTCCTAAACCATTTAAGCATTGTTTTGAGCTACAACTGTTGTTTCTGCTATGTTTAAGACAGCACAACTTAAAGGGAATTATGTCCTAAACAATGTTGCAGTAGTTACAGCAATGGCATTTGGTAAAGAAAGACTAGTGATGCCAGACTATCTTGCTTTGCTTATTTTTCTGAGGAAAAATTCATAATACATTGATACTATTCCCATTTGAAAACCAATTCTATAGCCTGAAATAATTTTGCTGACTATTTGTCCAAAGACACATGACTGTACCAGCAAACTCACTATTTGATCCTTGTACAAAAAAAAAAAAAAGTCATTACAGTCTGTAAAAATTTGGTTGCAGTCTGGATTGGCTGCAGATTGCAACCATACTGCTAGCTCCACAGCATCAATGAAATCAATGGCACTTCATCAGGTATAAATTCTCTGCTCTAGGGTTGAAAGATTTGATGATTCAGTTTCACTGCTGAACTTAAGAAAGCAGCAATCAAGTTTTCTGCTCATGAAGCAGAAGCATATAAGCTCTGTACAAGTTATATGTAAATACACCATAATCTAGTTACACTGGAAATTTGTGTATTACTTAGAGTATAAGGTGACAAAAGAAGCAGCAAGAATTGTATTCTCGAGTTTCACATGGACATAACCAAACCAGTGCTTGCCATTGCTGTTAGCTGGTAACCATAAAGGTAGCCAAAGTTGTTAAATGCTTCTCTAGCCATGTAAGAGAGGGGTTGAGAATCTCAGCATCTATGTCCGTATTTTGTACCAAAAAGCTGGACCCTGCCCCCAAAATTCCACTCTTTGCTATTTGAATTTCTTTAATTTCTTTATTAAAATCCTGAAGAGAAAGCAATAGAGCCAGACAAGAGTCAAGCTGAAGACAGACAGTAAAGGGGATGTCAATCAGCATTCATGCTAAATTTATAACACCCTCCAAGGAGACACTTAGAAGTTGAGACAGCACAGGGGAGTGTTGTAGGTGGAGTAAAAACAAAAGAAATTAAAGACAACTTCATCAGCTTCATGCATAAATCCAGGGCAAAGCACAGATACAGTAGCTTTCTAGATTTTTAAAAGAGAATAGAACTGTAATACTGATGCTGTATCTATCACCTAAAACAAAACAGATTTTCTGCTTCAATCTAGTATTTTCTAAATAGGAATATATATTCTGCTTCCTTTGCTGCTTATGTTTTTCACATGCACTGAAGGAATGGGCAGGTGACCCGAACCAGAGCTCATCCACAAAGACAACAAAGCATAGTAAGGACAGGTACAGGGTACACTGCTGCAAGACACAGGATGATCCTATGTCAGGGAAGAAGGGACAAGGAAAGCTAAAAAAACCCCCAAAAACCCAAACAGAAACAACAACACCCCCCAAAAAAAACCCCAAAACCAACCCAGCCAACCATACAGGTCCTCCTCCTGATACAATCTTGTGGTCTTTCTCCACTTTTGAAAAAAAGCTTTTAAAAAATCCCCTCAAAGGACTGTTAATTCCTATTAGGACACTCAAGGAAAATAAAGCAATTTTAACAGAAATATTTTATATGCCTGCAATATTGAACATGTCTGACCACCAATTCAAGTGTGCATGGGCCATGTCCATGTGACTGCCTTTGGTGGAACTGGTAAAATTTAAGAGATATTTTTAACTTTTCATACAAAAAATTTATCAAATTTAAGCTATAGTTCACAGTATAAAAATTGTTCTTCAAGATTAAAATAGAATTTTAAAGTAGGATTTAATCAATAGAATCCCAAATGTCACACCAGGTGCCATAAAAAGCATCACCAATATAATTCTTACTCATAGCTTTTCATAATAATTTAAATAGATTCATAAGTAAACAAAGCAGAATTCCTATTTGATACACTCACAAAGTGTGAGTCTTTTGCTAAATATTGCACTTCTTAAAAGTACTATTCATTTTTTGCATTACTGCTAAGGCTGTGGTATTCAATTTCCTAAGCAATCTTACTGAAATCCATGGGACTATTTATTGTATAAGGTACTACAATTAAGAGGGAAGAATTACGGTGGAAGAGCAGGGAGAACAAAAATTGAGTATATTGCCAGATTTTCTCTTTAAAACTTGTAAATCTGAACAAATGCCACACTAATATCTTTTTCAATGGATTCCAGTAAGCTGAACTGCAAGCTCGTATTCAATTACACAGAAATTAAAAGGACAAGAATTTTTTTGCCAAAAGCACCCCCATCTATTCGGGATCTAGAAATGAAAGACCAACATAAGCAAAGGAATTAAACTCAGAATCCAAAAACCTTTTTAAAGGCAGCTTCCTCATTCACAGTCTGAAGTCACATTTAAAACCAAAACAAAAAGCACACAGCCAGCCAGTTCAGATAATATGGGTTACTGCAGAGCATCAGAGTGGAAAACACTCAGCCTTTGCAGGCCCATAAATACCACAGTCTGCCTGCAGCCAACAAGCATTTCTGAGTGTCCCGCACGCCCTGAAGGCGGGCACTGGCTTGCATTTTGGATCGTTGTGTTTTTGTCAAATTTACAACAGCGACAGCAAGGCCTCACGATCCACCCCATAATCAGAGATCAGAAAGATCCCTTTGCAAAATGATCCCCCACCTCCCCAGACCATAAAAAGAAGCACCATTTCACTAGAAGTATGGAAATTTGATCAAGAGCAGATAGCATCCGGGGCTTCTGACCTGCCCTTTAACAAATGCCAACTAGCCTTTAAATATAGCCGCTATTACAACAAATGAATAAGCAGAAAAAGGAGATGTCAGGAAAAAAACCAACAAAACAAACAAAAACCAACCAACAATCTAAGAATTAACTTTGCCCTTGTGGAGGAAGGTAAATGCTAGTTGGGCACCACTTGCTTTTTGCAGTGATCGCAGCAGGCACAGTGCTGTGTAGGAGATGAGGACCCTACCTGGCCATCAACTCCAAGGAAAATGAAACCGAAATCCACAGATTCTTTAGAAGCCATTCCCACCACTCTGCAACAGACATCTAATTCCTCATGTCCATAAAACTTCACCTTAAAAAAATGCTGTCTTCACTTCCTGGGCACCCCACACCCTGTAAAAGTTTCTTTTTAGAAATACAAATGGGTCAGATCCACTGGAAATGTAACTGCAGTATCACTGGTAAAAAAAAACTCTAATAGAAGAGTAAGGAAAATGCCCCCACAGACTCAGAAAGCTTTTTCTGTCCTCCTTTACTGGCTATTTGATCCTTCCTAATTAATTACCATGTAACCTTTTTAGTTTACTGCTTTTCATCTTAACATAATGATATCATTTTAATCCCATAATTAATTAGAAATGGTACTGTTGATGTTCATAATCCCGGGAGGCTGATGTTCATTAGCACTAGCAAAGCCTGCATTAAATTTTTTTTTTTTTTTTTAAAAGGAGAAGAAAGGTAATTTTTTTGTGGTTCTCTGGATTTTACTACAAATTAAATAACTCTGCTTGTAACATGTAATCTTTGCCCTGAATCTGATCTAGAAGCTAACATATAGCAACTCTTTAGTCATCTGAGGCACTGGAAATCTGTCTGTAGAGCCCTCCTATAGTATGTGACTGTAGTATTTCCACACCAGCAGGTCATCTGCCATTTCTACTGATCATAGTGGCTGCCCTTCAGCAAATCAATATTTGACAGTTTCTCAGCAACAATGAAGATGCTCAAACCACCAGACAGCCCACAACAGGTAAATAGGGATTACAGGATTTTTTAAACAGCCTGAAAGGATTGCAAGAATCAAGGGTTTCCAAACAGGGCCAAAAAAATAAAATAATAATCCCACCCCCATCAAGCTAACAGGGCTAATGAATATTTGATTCATGTAATTAAATAGGCTTTTTCGTTGTTGTTGTTTTGTTGGGGGGGGTTGTTTGTTGGCTTAGCTTTTTTGGGGTTGTGATTTGGTTTTTGTTTGTTTATTTTTAATGTATGGGGCAATACAAAGAAAATACTCAATGGCTTGTTCTAAACTTTGAATTGAAGAAAAAAAAGGTCTTAAAATAATCGACAATGTCAGCTGGCAAGTGATACATATTAACCAGTTCAAAGCAGGTCTGGATTCCTTCCCATGCCCTTTGAAGTGATAAAATTGTACTAATCTGCAATGCTTGTCAAATGTTCCTGCTTTATTTAGAAACTCGTTTCATTTCACAAAAACATATCTCTAGAACAAAATAGCAAGAATCCAGAAATTGAAAACCATGAACCTTTCTCCACTTTTATTGAAATAAGCGAAAGAAAGAAAAAAAAGAACAACAAAAAATAAAACACCAAACCCCACAACTCTCCCCCCCTCTCAAACCCCACAAGCTGTTAAGAAAGGAGCCTAAGAATGAGGAAGCAATAGACTGAATGAACAAAAAGACTTCTATAGATCCCCCCCAACCCCACTGTAGGAGGACAACTCACTATGTTGATGCTTAATTTTACTAATATAATCTGCAAGAAAATATTGAACTCAAATTATTTTTACAAAAGGATAAGGACAAGATTATCCCTTCAAGAGAACTTAAGATAAATCAAAAAGGGTAGCTTACACTTCTGCATTTAGAATGGGTATACATAAAAAAGTCACCATCACAAGGGATGGAGCTGAAAGAAGTCTTACTAGGCCCCAAACCCAGGAATAACTGCCAACAAAATAAGCATAGATTTTTTTTTTTTTTGGATCTATGGACTTCTATCAGATTTAATAAGCTGTCCTGCTGTTCACATACAGTATGTTTAATTTAAAACTTTCAAACTATATGCACTAAGACAAATGATCTCACTGCTCCTTGACCTTGAAACCCCTCCTGAGGATTGCAAGCAAAGACTGAATTTGCTTCAGTTTCTGCTCTGTTACTGTCACTTCTTAGTTTTGCATCACCCTTTTTGTTCCTTCAGAGTCCTGGTAAAGCAATTACTTTTTCTATTTAAGTGGAACACATTTTAATGGTTAACAGGCTCTGTAGAATCTTATTCCCACAATTAGAAGTGTTTCTTCACTCAGACAACTTTATTTTGTTGCCAACTTCAACATGGAAGCCCACTTGTAAATTTTCATCAGTGCATGAGAGAAAAGCTAAGCTAGTGCACATTTCACAATTTTTTAAAACACATACATTGATCACTGCTTGAGCCATTCCCTTTTGTCTTTCATTTTTATCAAAAGTAGGTCATTTTGTGGACCAACAGACACGACTAACTTCTTATTACAGCCCAAAACTTAGGGAACCCATCCATCCCCTGACCAACAACCTATTTTCTGGGAAGGTACCTCAGCCTGGCAAAAAGCAGCTGCATAAAAATCACTCTGGAGACCACTCCTACATGATCTGTGCTAACATTAAAAATTTCATGATGCCATCAGGCAGAACCCTTGCTTCAAAGTCCCCATGAACACTGAAAATATGCATTTTTGCTTTAGCCTTTCACACCCACAAAGACATTTTAATGCTTGTCAGTGCATGATGACAGCTTGAATCTCCCCTTCCTGGGCTGAGGATGCATCTACATGAAGAAATCTGAGACAACTACAGTGAATGTGAAGTGTGCAGAGCATTTCTGAGTTAGCTCAAACTAGAATTCATTATACTTGGAGATAAGTGGTATACTCTGATCACATACGTACAGCATCTCCATGAACCTGGAAAAAGTCTCACTTGGACACAGGCATAGTTCCAGTGATGTTTGCATAAAAGACTGCTTGTGTTGCTAACACCAGTCAGCTGTGAGCACCGTAACAAAAAAAACCCAAGCAAGCTATTCCTGCAAATTAAGTATGCCCATTAAATCACATAGTTTCCTATCAGTGTATTTACAAATACCAGGGAAGGCAGTTACAACCAGCAATATTTCTTCATTGTACTAAAAAGGTGCCCAAATCTGTTATCAAAAGCCTGGGTCCCTTTTTGAAAGGCTGATGCAGAACAAATTTTCCCAGCTCATCTACTTTATGCTCTCTAAATACAGATTGTTCCAGGGATTTATGATTACAATTGTCTAACTTGTTGGACATTGCCTGCTGATTTTAAACAGAAGCAGTCTAAATTTGCTCTAACTACAAGGATGAGTTAAAGCAGAAGAGACTTGTTTCTCAGCAGATGCTCAACGGATTTACTGCCACGATACACAAAACCAATTGCTGAATTTGTTTTGTTATTTTTGTTTAGCTGACCTACTTAATTCAGAAGTTACTTGCACTACTAGTAAAAACAAGCAAACAAAGTCTTAATATGCCAAGAACAATTTCAGTAGATAAGTAGGGCAGTCATTTCGGTATACCTATCCCAGCCCTGATTTTGACTTCATGTTTCCCAACACCTTTTGCTAGAGGGCTCACCAGGATACAATGCCTGAGGCACAGGCAAGGGTCTTACTAGTTAACCTTATTCAGTAGCTATACAGGAAAGCTAATTTCCCCAAAATTTGTTGTGTGTGCTGGGAAATGGGTCACAACTCCCACAATGAAACCTTTTCAAAGGCAAGAACCTGTCTGCCCAAGCAAGAAGCCCAGCACACGACTCAGTACAGCGAAGAGCCTCTGCTGATGAGTGTCAAGTCCTGCCTCAGAAGGCAGCAACAGCAGGGCTCAGACCAACCCTTTTAGGGACACCTTTTGACACCCCCCTGAAATGACTTTAGAAAAGTACACGTATGCACCTGCCTTTCATCTGAGAGGTCTGATGTTTTTACTTCTCTTCTTGTTAGAGATGCATTAGCCTTTATTTCCACACCAGTATCATTATCCCATGCTTCCCATCAAATTACACAAACCAAGTACTATACTGTGGAACCCATATGTGCTTATAAAAAATAAAAGCAAAGCATCTTGCAAGAGATTTTTGCTTACTGAATTAGTGAGGTTTTGTCTTTCTTTGGATCAAATTATTTGACAGCATTTACATACACTAGAGAGGGAAAAAGACTGATAGAAAATCAGTACTTTGGGGTTTGATATTTTGAGGTTTTTTTCCAATGTTTTGAAAGCCGCTTCTCAATGTTTTGACCTGAGAAACCTTTCTAACAAGCACGTATTTTTGACTTTTTTTATTTTACACAAAGAAAAATGTAGATACTTAAATACTCTATTTTTTACAAAATACTCAGTTTCATT
>JANIJG010012206.1:39984-56021 GCA_024611175.1 Megaceryle torquata
GTAATCAACCAGTACTCCCAGGTCCCTCTCTGCCAGGCTGCTCTCCAGCCACTCATCCCCCAGTCTGTAGCACTGCATGGGGTGACTGTGGCCAAAGCGTAGGACCCTGCACTTGGCCTTGTTGAACCTCGTATTACTGGCCTCAGCCCATTGACTCAGCCTGTCCAGGTTCCTCTGCAGCACCTCCTCTGACCCTCCAGCAGATTGACACTCCCCCCCAACTTAGTGCGATCCACAAATTTACCAACAGTACACTCGATCCCCTCATCCAGGTCATCAATAAAGATGTTGAATAGAACTAGGCTCAGCATTGATCCCTGGGGGACACCACTGGTCACCGGACACCAACTGGATACAGCACCATTCACAACCACTCACTCTCTGGGCTCGGTCACCCAGCCAGTTTTTAACCCAGTGAAGGGTGCACCTGTCCAAGCCACGGGCTGCCAGCTTTTCCAGGAGGATGTTGTGGGAAACTGTGTCAAAGGCTTTGCTGAAGTCTAGGTAGACCACATCAACAGCCTTCCCCTTGTCCACCAAAAGGGTCACCCAGTCATAAAACAAGATCAAATTGGTTATTTAGGAGTATAACTAAAAAGTCAAAAGGAAAAACATTCCATCTTTAAAATAAGCCGTGACCTGGCAATATGAGGGTGCAGCTTGAGCAAAGAAGCAACATGGATACTTGTAAAGGTACAGGCTAACTCAGCCCAACCACCAAGACCCACCCATCAGAACTTAAAGACATAAACACATTGCCTTGTTGGGGATCACCTCTTCCACAGGTCTTTAGAGCTTGTCCCATTGCTCCAGTTACTGCAGTAAACTGAGCATTCTGGTATGCATGGAGAATTACAAGACAGCTTGGTCAAAAAAAGCACACAAACTGTTTCATATGGTATCTACTATGCTGGTCTGCCAACTCCAATGGAAGCAACAGCAAGTCTCTTACCCACCTCGGTCAGAGTTTAGCCATGTGTACTACAGCCACACTTGAACTGTGGAGTGCTGTATGATTGGCAAGAGAAGGATATGGAACACTGTGGGGAACCACCTAGGTAGGAATTGCTGCAGGACTCATTTTGAAGATTTACCCATACAGCCTGTTTGCCAAGGCAAATACAAGCAAGCATTTATAGCCCACCATATGCACTCAACCAGTGCGTTTCTAAGACCCTCACACTCTCCTGTTGCATACAGTCCAAAACATTCAGCATGCACAACAATTAAGTATGTGCACAATGCTTGAACTGCAGCAAGGCTCTCCAAGCATTGAGAGCACTTCATAATTACCAATTTTACACAAAATTATAGATCAAACTCTGCCTTCCCTTGAGAACAAATTAGACATGACATCTATATCCAGGATACATGAGGAAATATCACAGCCCAAGACCACAGCTCAGTCTAGAGTGGAACTGGAAATGTCACGCCAGCAGATACAATGTCTCAGAAGGATACTGAGCAGCTCCTGTGAGCAGGCACCTCCTTTCAGCTCCTGGGCTGACAGTCACTTTCTCAATGTGCATGTCAATCATAATCCTCTAGAGAAATGTTACTGACACAGCCTGGCTCCAAGGACTGTGACTGCTGCCTCCACCCAGGAACACAAAGAAAAATCAGACTTCAGAGTACCCACAACTACAGTGTAATCACAATTTTTACTTCAGAAAAGGTGACAAATTTACCCCACCGCAAGATCAACTCCTACCTACAGGGCTATCTTTTCAACTTCAGAGAGGCACATTTGTAAAACCAAAGGGGGACGAAGGAGAAGGGCTGAGGAATGCTGTTACACCACGGTCACAGCATGCAGAAACTATCCTTTTCCAGGCCTAAAGCAGGTGAATATTCTTGACTGACACAGAGGACAGCTAAAGAGAGAGATAACCTCTGAGGAGCTCCTAGGAAGCCTACAGAACCACAACTAGTCCAAGCTCACCTTTGCTTTGCTGTTTCCTCAACACTGTGGCCCCCTCCATGCTGACTGAGCTCTGGAATCTATTGCCCTCTTCAAGAGCCTCTCCAGCTGGTGAGAACCAACACCTAAGTCACAGGCAATGCCATAAGGGAGGATCCATAAGTATCATGAGCAAACAGTGAGAAACTGAATAGCTGCATGAAGCTGTGCTCCAGCACCACTGACTATGGCACAATGACAGGTGTAACCAGTAAGGATGGGTTTATGCGGTCTCCTGTAGCTGTAGTTTCAGCTACATCTTGGAGCAGCTTCAGAAACAGGAAGTCAGTTCCCTGGCTTTCAGTTGCACAAAGCCCTGCTCTTTGTTAATGAGCAACTCTAGAAGGTAACCTCTCTATGATCAAACATCAGAAGACAAACTTTATACACTTACCTACTCACCAACTGAATATCCCCCTTCAGATGTCTATGTAATGCTTATCGAGAGCATCTGGAGGGTCAAAGCATTGGTCATAAGCCTGTCATGAACCCTCATGCTGTTACAGTATTTAGTACTAATCCCTGGTCCTTCACTACTAAGTAAGGGAAAAAAAAATAAAGAGAAAAGGAAACCGGTTGAAGATCAGCACAACTTAATATAAATAGAGACAAAGACCCAGAGACATTATCAAAAACTTTAAGAAAAAAAAAAAAAACAACTGTCAGCCTTATTCAGCTTGGTGAGCAAAACAGCATCACAACAATTCATGCACAAAGTGGTAACTGTATTTCATACACTTTGTAATACTGCAGGCAGGATGAAAAAAAAAAAATGAAGCATGTAATGTCACACAGCTATCAAATGATGGAGGGACAGGGCAGAGAGCAGAAAACCCCACAGCAATCCAGCAAAGTAGGTGCCTTCCCTTACTTCCTCGCCATAATGCACATTTCCATGACACTATACAATGACAAAATTTTACATTTTAACCCATCAAATTTGAACATTCAAACCAAATGCAACTGTTCATGAAGGGAAAAAAAACAAAACAGAAAACATAAAATAAAAGCTCTTATAAAGAGGCAGATTTGTAACTGAATCTGTCTGCAGAGCCATGCAGATTGAAAAAAAATAGGTCAAATCTTTTGTTAGTTAACTTCACTTCTACCCCCAACCCTCCTCCCCTTTAGCTTTCAATGGTTATTAAAGAAATCAATTAATGAGAAAGCAACAGACTTGTCATGCAAGTCTCAAATTACTTCTGCCTGAGACATATCAGGGGGGTCATCAACACAGCTAGAGATGGAAGGGGGAAAAATTAAATCATTATAGTCTTTCCAATTCACAAATCCTAATCCTAGAGCGTATGTACTCAATGCTGCTAGGGTCCATTAGGAGCCAAACAATGATGCGTGTTAAAAATGAGAGAGGAGGGAAGAGGGCAAGAGACAGATAAAAATAAGCCAGAAAGAGGCAAAAATAGAGGAACTGCTGTGCTTTCACTTTTGCTGTGCTCTCAGCAAAAACACTACAGCATCTGCTGCTTTTAATGACATCTTGCTAATGTATGTTTTACAGCTTTGTGAGTGAACAGTTTTAGAAACCTCATAAATATCTCAATTTTTACACTATATTTCTAAAGAGTAACTGTTATACTAGTTTTGGAATCTACTAGTCACCCTGTGTATAATTTAAATAATTATATTTTAGAAAAAAAGGAATCACATGCTGCAATTCATATATTTACTGTCACAAATACATTAAGTGGCTTTTTAGATCTTCATAAAATGTAGGGATGAAGCCAGTCCAATTTCAGCTTACGCATATTTATTCATTTCTCTCCTTCTGTTGCAGACAGAAGGCACTCTGTTTCATCATAAAAAAAAATAAAAAAGAGAGAGAGAAAGAGATGCAATTCTGTATCAGCTGAATACTGGAACAAATCACACTCAAACTCCATTTCCACGCAATATGCTATCTGACAAGTTACTGCAAGAAGGCAAAGAAATCAACTTCCTGGCTTATTGCAGCGATGGCCAACCTAACTGGTTTGACAACCCACAAACCACAACCTTCATATGGTTGAGTGACACAGAATGTTATGCTGACAGCTGAAGGCTGGGGGAATGTGGGCATGCCCTGCGTGCTGGGTAGAGGAACCAGTGCCAAACCTTAATGGCAAGTACTTCCTCTACCAATGTGAGTGGCCTTGGACACTGCTCACGTTGCAGCCTCCCGTGTGAGCAGGACTGCGATACCCTGCTTACAAGCAGCTGAGGGACTCGGGTGGTGGGAAGGGAGTATTGGGGGCAAGTAGAAACATGCTGCTGTTAAGCAGGACTGTCTCATTCATTGGAAAATAAAAGCTGTTGTGAAATGTGACATTTGCAGATCTAACTGGAAAAAACGCACAACCAGTCTCAAGCCATTTTAGCCCAAATTAATGGAACCTGTCATAATTTCTCTTTCCCTACACATGCTCAGCAGTTTCTATTATGCTACTAAAGCCTATTTCTCTCACCCGTAAACCCACACTATCACAGACCACCCAGAAAATCCAGTTGTATGACAGTTTATCGCTGAGCAGGAGACTACACTGAATGCGACCTAAATTCAGGAATGTGCAGGGGGAGCCTTTGGCTTTGTCTGGAGCCTTCCTGCCTTTGGCTAAATTCCTCTGAAGCAAAGACTATGCTACACATAACTTAATCTGCCCCATCTGGCCTTTCCTTCTGAGCAGTCAGTGTTAAACCTTCACAGTCTTGGATATTTTTCACCCTTAGCTCAGCAAGTCATAAACAATTATTGCCTCAGTACCTTAGATAAACAGCTATGGAAATCCACAGTAAAAGGTTTGGGTAGTTCTTTGTGGTTGCTTGCTTTTTGTTGGTTTGTTTTTTTTGACAGGGATACATAGAGAGAGGGAGGCACCCTAGACACAAACCCAGGCGAACAAGGAATATGGACCAAATGTAATGCAATGCAAACCACAATCTAACAAGCTCTGCTTAATGTCTACTGGATCAAAAGGTAGGTAAAGAAGTGGCAGAGCTGGGATTTGAGGAGTGGGACAAAGCACAGTAAGGAAAACGGACATCTGTGAGGAAAATTGTCAAGCCGAAAACATTCTGGAACCACTACGCAGTCAGGTAGTAGTATCCAGCATACTTTGACTCACTCCAAGCAAAGCCAAGTACAAGCACATACCTTAATACTTGAGCCTTGTTGAGCAGAGCTCATGCACAATGGTCTAACACAGATCTTTTGCTTCTATAAAAATTCAAAGCTTTATTTTTACATTTATCTCTTTAATACTGGTCATATAGAATGCCTGTATTTACTTAAATACTACTTCATTATTTATCTTTCATTTTTTATATACTGCCTCAGAATGAGAAACAGTTTGAAATTCAAAAGGGGTTTTATCTCTTGTTCAATAGATAAATTGTACAATAACGTCATCAGCATCATTTGCTGAAGTATGATTTCTTATTCCACAATTCAATCAGAAGCTGGCATTGCTCTTTAGAAATCTAGCAGAACAGTATTGTCAATTACTTTTGCCTTCTATAGGAAAAAAGTTTATTTTTACTTTTAAACTAACAGCTAAAATTATAGTGCACTCTAAAGTCAAGCTGGAAATTACTTTTTTCTTTCAGTTATTTATAAAGCTACCCAAAGCAGTGTTTTATACATTTTATCAACAGCTCTCAAGAACAGTCAAACTGTATTGAGTAAAGAAGGCAATTTTTTTCAATTGTTTACATTTCTTCTGTTAGATCATTAAAATATTGTATGACTGATACTCTAATTAGAAACTTAACTGAAGATCTCACTTATGTGTTTCTCAATAGGTGTTTCAAAATAAGGAAGTAAGTTTGGGGATTTCTTTCCTAAGCTTCAGTTATTGGGAAAACACTATCAGTCTTTCAGTTAAAACAGCTCTTGTCCTTTATTGGGTTCTCGCCATAACGAGCATCTGCTAAGTCTATAAATTAATTGCTGAAAACATCTTGTGCTTCTAGATGATCCAGGCAATAACAACTGTTCTGGGTTACTAGAGAACATTACCATTTTTCTTCCTCACACAGGCACACATCCACACAGACATGCCCCCTTATAGAATACCATAAATCAAGAACATATTTTTGCATTATTTTTAATGCCATCAAATAAACCTTTAGTGATAATCAAGTAATCAGAGCAGCACTTTAAGTTTACCCAGATTATTTAAGCAATACTTTTTGTACCATGGTATCTTAAGGTCATGAAGGATGCTTTGTCTAGCTGATTGAAAATGCCCTCTATTTTGAAATGAATTCTTCTATCAATCATCTTGGTTTGTCAAAAGCTGAGTTTGTCAGGCAGTTGCAATGGGCTCATTCCAAGGTTAGAGTACACTTCTAAGAACTCCTTGCATGTAACAGTATTTCTTATCCTCCACAAAAGGCCCATCAGACTCAAACTGCACCTACTTGCTTCATTTTCAAGATCTCCAATTCTTCCTGGCTATATTGACATACTACAGCATGTCACCTCATCTCATGCCCACCTGCAATTCCTCTGTCCTTGGAATTCTCAGTTCAGCAACCAGAAATTGGCTCATTTTAGTACTACTTCTGCCTTCTACAGATGGAAATCACCTACCCTAATAAAAGTTATATACAAATCTCCTGTATTTCCTTTCAGTGATACTGGTCTCGCTGACCATCTCCCCACCAAATAAGGATCCAGTCTCTGACCAAGACCTGCCACAAGTAGCAGTACCTATATTTTCCAACCAAACCTGGAAGGTTATTACTGATTTAATAAGGAAAGAGTAGCAAGGGTTCCATCTCTCCCAAATGGCAGATTTCTGGATGCCATCAGCAGAGATAAACAGATAGCAGTTCATAATAATTTTGGGTCACATTAGCTAGCTGGCATCTTTCTTTCCTATTTGTAATATGTGTTCATTAAAGATGCTGCAAGAAGGTGAGGGTGGTGCCTGGGCATGCTACACCTTTCCCTGTGGGAGAGGATTGCAATGATACAAACTTCTAGAGACTACTTTAAAAAAAAAATAAAATTCATTTTTCTTAAGAATTTTCAGATCTGTCCCATACACATCTTGAGGCAGACAGATCTCGCATACATCAAGCCTCTTCCTTTCCTAGGAGAAAAGTGTTCTCATATACCTTTGAATTTAGAAGTGTATCTGAAGGGAGCAGTTGCTAGTGCACGTTGTTTCTGTTGAGAAAAAAACAAGTGGCCATGTCTGGTTATGCTGCATTCTTCCCAGGTGCACACATGTCATGGTCAAGTCTTCCCCCCTCACACTATCATTAGTCTCACTCCCCTCTCCCACACTCTTAAAAATTGTGCTACTTCCAATTCTACTTCTCTGCCCTGTTCCATTTTCTGGCTCTTTACCTATTCATTAAGAATTTTTACCTAGGTAGTACAGGATGAACTTGGGGAGTAATTAATTCCTTAAACTTTAAGTTCCAAGTAAGCGATAGAAGTGTAAAGATGCTGAAGAGCAGCAGATTGTCACACCACAAGCCATGTAGTTGCTCCACTGTAACTCCACAAAAATTATTTGCATTACTCACACATGAGGTAGTTGACTTGTCATGATCTGTCATTTGAGATGCAAATATTTATCGATGGCAAAGAAGTATTCCAACTTTGTTTCATTACTTATTTTAAAACCGTTAGTTATGAGGCTTTGGAGCATCAAGTCACACTGCCAGTTCTGCAGTAGGACAAGAAGTTGCATTTTATCACTATTTCATTTACACCATAAATTATCCAGCAGCAAGATCAAGATCTAAACCTAAAACTAGGAGCTGAGAGCCAAAGTACACCGCAGTAGTGTACTATTATCATAAATTATGCTTAAGAGTAAACCAAGGCCTTCATTAAAATGACAGTTACAGGACACTGACTTTGTAAATACTAACTTTTTTATACACTGTCCTAAATAGCATTCAGGTGTCCAAAAGCATTATTCAAATACAGATTTTAACACATTCCAAAATCTACTACTTTTTAGCTGAGTAAAGAGGAGATGTCCCTTGGATATAGAGCACTGCAGCAAATGGCAGCCCTCCTCTGCTCACAGACCTTCATGTCAATCATTACACTACACTCCTGTAGAAAAGCTCAGCATTTCCTTCTGCTAGTTTTTCAACATTAGTCTTCTCATACACAGCCAGCTACACCGTTATCAGACCTTTCCCAACTGTTTGTATGCATTAAGTCCCCTTTACAGACCTGCATCACAAGTCACCCTTTTTCAACAGGCAAATGTTATCTTATCAACATCATCATCAGTATTAATATTTATTATGCTTTCAGTACAATTTTAGACGTAAGGAATGAGGAAGGTCAAAGGACAAGGGACAATGGGTGCAAGATGGAACATAGGAGATTCCATGTAAACATTAAGGAGAAACTTTCACAGTGAGGGTGACAGACACTGGAACAGGCTGCCCAGGGGGGTTGTGGAGTCTCCTACTCCGGACACATTCAAAACCCACCTGGACATGTTCCTGTGTGACCTGGTCTAGGTGGTCCTGCTCTGGCTGGAGGTTTGGACTAGATGATCTTTCGAGGTTGCTTCCAACCTCAAACATTCTGTGATTCTGTAAAGGAAGAAAACTCAACTCTGTGTATGACTGTCCTGGGCACATTGTAAACATATGGCAAGGGAGGGTGATACCATTTAAATTAAGATAGTCCAACAGTTTGCACTTTCCTACCATGAAGAGTATTTTTCATTTCATTAAATTAATATGCTAGAAAATTTCCAGGCAAAACAATATTTGAGAAGTAAAAAGAGCAAACTCTCCAGTGGCCACTAGGGCTTGTAACTGCAGTGCCTTTTTTCAAGATCTGGGCTCTCCAAAACAGATTTTCTGATGAGTATTCCCAGAAGTTCTGCATATTTTGTACCCCTCTATGCTTTCATATCCCAGCTACATTTTGAAGTTATTCCAGAACAGAAACTGCCCCTGTAAGGCTGCAAACTGTCCAAGGGGAAGGGGTTTTAGGACTTCACTAGAATTGCTCACCTTGCAGTAAATTCTGAAAACTTTTTGTTATTCATGATAGTTCTCATTAAACAATGTGAAAACATTTTAGAAGCAAGAAGCAGTTACTCTGCTTACGCTCATGTTATAAAAAAAGGATCCTAGGACCTAAAGACTACATAGTAGATCATGCAAAATCATCAGCAGGGAACACAAGCACACTAATTTTCAGTCCTCTTCATGTAACACTCAAAGACAGACCTCCTGAGGCCAGGAGCCTTGCTCTTTCAATGTCAGCAAGATCAGACCAGGATAATTGCATTCACCATCACACAGGATGGAGCTGTGGAGGCTAAGGAGGATGCAGAGCCCAGTCCTGCAGTTAAGCTTACTGGTTGACAACTGCTCTTCAGTGGGCAAAGCTGAGGGGGAGTATTTGCCAAGATTTCACTTCAAGAGAGTTCAGTTAAAGAGGAACTGTAAGAATACACAGGGTGGATCCAGTGTGCTCCATTTTCCTATTCATTATGCAAGTGTACTCATTCAGAGGCCTCATTATGTCATTCAACATAAATAAATACCTGCAGCACTAACAGACAAGGCAAACAGAGCACCCTGTTATGAAGCAGAGTGGAAGACTTGTTGAGACAGTCTTGGAGGTCATCATTATAACCTATTTAATATCCACACACACACCCAGTTGTACTCTCTAAATCACAAAATCACCACATGTGAAACAAACGTTATCAGCACTATGGATTACACTTTTCCTTTTCTGTTTGTGTGTACTCAGAGCTCTTAATAGATGCTTATAAACTATAGTCACTGCCAGAATACATAAAACCCCTGGGTTTGCATTAAGCTACTTGACATGTGGACTGACAGCATCTTTTTGACAGGAGCTATGAACACTGCAGAGATTATCAGCCCTCCCCCACCATGAAGTAGCTTTGTACAAGAGCAGTACACAAAGATGTCCACAAGGCTGTCACTGATTTGCAGATCTGATGCCTTTAGTCAGTATTAGAGATGCTCTTGTTCAAAAGGGACCAAAAAGTAAGGCTATTGACTAACTGATCACCTTACACCATATAGGAGCAGAGTCCCACATCTTACTCTATCAAAAAAGTGTAAGTTTTTCTAGTTAACCTCAAACATTAAATAACTTACTATGTGGGAGATAGACAGAACAATACTCCATGGCTGCACCAATACTGAAAGATATAGGGGAGAGGGAAAAAGTGGCACTTATTCAAAACAATAATCAGGTAGCTACACAAGACCATAAATAATGACATATAATTTCTGTTCTTTCACACAAGTTTTATGCTGATATTACATCACAAGTCAGCAGAAGCTAATTTCCAGTTTCTATTGGCAGAAGATTAGGCTCAGGACCATTGTGAGTAAATCATATTCAAGAGTAATACAGATCCTCAAATGTTATAAGTCAGTCTGACCACCCTCAAGCAAACTGATTTACACCACCAGCAGACCTTACCATTATGCAAATAATCAAAGAAGCCTGTGTTACAGTGCTCTCTTTATGCATGCAATAAAGTTTCACAAAATTAATGCACTCTTTACATTGTTTCATAAAGGAAAGCAAAAGCTAATATTCCAGAGACACCTATTCTGATGTATGGACTCCAGGATATTTCACAGGAAACTGTAGGAAGTCATTCAGCAGGAAGCGTGAAAACCCTTGACCGCTGTAATCTTATTTTTGCATGTATGACTTAGGATTTACTGGCCCATGTGCAGCAGGCTGGCTTAAAGCTTCAGATGAAGCTTGCAGGATCCCCAGATGAATTTAATACAAGTCTGAAAGAGAAGACCAGATGCAAGTGATAACACTGGGATTCCAAAGACCCTTTTTATATATGAAGATGAACTAATCTATCTTTTTATTTGATATCTCTACACAGAACTATATCAACAAGAAGAGTTAAGATGCTGGAAACAACTACCTTAGCTCTTCATTCCAACCAGCCTTCTTCAAGACAGGGCCGCCACCACCACAAACAAACAAAATTAACAACAATCCATAATAACAACAACTTCTGGTCAAGGTCTAAAGTCAGCTACAGTTATTCAAGGGAAGCAGAAATCCTTTGGAAATTGCACACAAAGCACTGCACATGGAAGACTCAATGAGAAATCAGTGTTCCTCTCTCCATGCTCTGTGATTCACTTTATGGACCACATAGCTGGCAACATCCTTGCTTTCATAGCTACCTCCTGCTGTGTCTGGTTTCTCATTGTGCTGTGCTCTAGTCTGAGAGCTGAAAGAGGATGACAGATTATTTAGCAAATAATGTCATTTTCTTAGTTAATGCACTTGGGTTATTTCTAATCCATTTTTCAGCAAGTATTTCCTGGTACGGATACAGGACTTGGTAGAAAGAAAACGCAAAAAGTTCTGATTTTTCCTCTTAAACACTTTGAGGGTTTTGCAATTAAAATGACCAATGTATTCTTCCACCAAACTGAGAAAGATCCTTGACAGAATTAGGATCTGCTTGAAACCCTTCCCCAACCCGAACTCATTTTCCTACACACCACTGCACTCAGAAGGCGTTCCTCTATGACTGCTTTTACAATTAAAAGCCATTTCAAAAGCTAAGTTAGGAGTCTTTAACGGTCTTACGACTGTGCTTTTATAAAGATGCAATGGAAGAGTAGCTCATCTGAATGATAAAATTATGACACAAGTGGCAGAAGATTTCACTCTTCTCTTTTTCAGTTGCCGCCTCTTCCATACACAAGAGATGGGCAAGTGATGGATAAACCTTGAAACAGAAACTTCAGGACTGCCACTGCCACCAGCAGCTCTGTGAAACTTCATGCATGGATAGACAACTTTTGTTCAAAGTGGGGAGAATCAAAGAGGGGGCAAACAAACAATAAGAGGGAAGTAGATGTGGGACAAGAAAACATTTATGGGGCACACAGAAGAGCTGAAGATCAGAAAGATTCACAGCAAGAAATACTGGAATAAACATCAATTTTAATTCAAATATAAGACATGCAAGTGAAATTTATTTTGAGATGGGTTCACAGCCATAAGATGAGAAGCAAGAGTTTTAAAAGTGTCATGAATCATATGCTTTGCCCCAAAACTGTGTTCTTTTTATATCATTAATAGGCAGCTTCCATAGCAGACATGAAACTATCAGAATCCTAAATTCTAGCTGTATATTTATACAGCCCCAGTGCTTCAAAGATGTGACGGTTGTCATGTTTCAAGTTATAAATGTAATAAAATACAACAAATAAAGAAACCCACAAAACACACCCAAACAATCATACCACCAGTAAATCCATCCTTAAGAACAGGGAAAATTATTTAACTACAATGCACATAAAAGTAAGTGTAAAAGCAGATGCTTCAAGGTAACTTGGCAATCTTCTAGTTTTTAAGGCACATTACTTGAGTAAGAGACCTGCTATTTAAGGCTCTAAGTGACTCTGGTGTTATGCCTAAATCAGGGAACAAGGCAAAACACAAGTAACGTTATAGTGACAAAGTGTTACTTTTTCTCCAAACCTTGAAGTGAGCTCTCAATGGAAGCGTAAGCAAGATGAAGTAAGTGTTCTTCCATCTCTTGTGCACTTTTCATCCTGAGGGTAAATGCCAGGCTAGAGGATTGAGCTCTTGCCATGATTTCAGCAAACCATCAAACTATTTTCAAGGAAAATGGGGGAAAGGAGGGAACACAACAAAAAACAAAAACCCAAATTGTTCAAAGATACTATTTTTTTAAAATAAAAGACAAAACCAACCCACAACAAAGCAAACAAACAGAACCAAAACAAAACAAATCCACAACAAAAACCCCACACTAAAACTTTCTGTGTCCCATGCATCCAGATACAAACTGAATAACTCTAATTAAGCAGTGGTCAAGAATGCATGCTTCTGGAGGCTGGCAATGCTAAGGAGAAACATTTTTATCTCTACATCATTGTCTTGTAACCAGACCTATTTATCAGTGCTGGCTGAAAGTCAGGACATCTGTTCCTGATGAAATTTTGACATTTCTAGATTTCCATTATATGCCAAACTGTAAGAAAAATGAGTAGTATTCTCATTTCCTACAAAGGCTCTAGAAAATAACAGTTCCAGGTTAGCAAACGCAAGATTTCCTCTAATTAGGATACAGGGCATGTTTCTTCTGTCAAATATCAAACTGTGCAATTGTCACCCCAAACTGACATATTTTAAAATATTTTCTAGACCAGTCAACATTTTATAGCTGCTCTTTGTTTTGTTTTTAATTTAGTGATTTTTAATAAAATAGAAAAAAGTATTACATCAAAGTGATACAAGGTCACTGATATATAAATTATTCTGTGTCATACACATACATATATAATTAAAACTATACAAATATTACCTATATAAACATTTAGTGAATATGGAACTAAAAACTGGCTTCTCTTGTTTATTTTCTAAGATTCTTATTAACCTGAGCACAAAGGGAATAAAAGATTTTCCAGTAAGGCATGCAATCACCATTCCCTGTCTTCTACCTCCTTCTGTGAGTTTTTTTCCAAAACCGAAATTATCTTGAAGATATTGCAGTGTGGAGAAGAAACAACTTAATGGGAGCAAATCTAAATTTATCATCAAAATTGCCTGTTATAATTGATTTTAATGCTGTAGGAGACTCGAAGTATTGATCCTAGAAGGAAACAGAATGTGGTTATATCACAGCAATTCAGACTTCTTTTTTGGTACGCATAAGATAGTTCCTGTCTTCAGTAGTTCAGGTCCACATCTATTTCTTGATTTTACATCCCATCTGTTCACGTGCCAGATGAAATTAAAAGACCCATTCTACAGCAAATGGAAAATCCAGATGCCCATTCAATCAAGTGTGATGTGCTCCACTCCAAGTCAGTTTCTCCTTCAGGATTACACCAAATTTCAGCCTAATGCTCATGCATTCAGTTTTCCAATACAATTTACACACTTCACACAGCCAGAGGAGCCCCCTGCAGCCCTGCCCTGTGAAAGCGTGCCATTTAGTCAGGTTTATGATACCACACTATCGCTGCAGTTGGGAGACACCTATGGAGATCACCAAGCACAGCCCCCTGCTCCAGCATAGTCAACTAGAACAGGACCATGACACATAATTGGTTTTTGAGTACCTCCACAGATGAAGACTCCACAAGCTCTCTGGGTTTCTCACAGTGTTCCACCACCATCCCAGGACAAAGTTTGTTCTCATATTTAAACAGAATTTCCTGCATAGCAATTGCTTGTTGCCTCTCATCCTCTGACTGGACACCATTAAAAGTCTGGCTCTGTTGCCTTTACTCCCTGTCAGGTATTTGTACACCCTGATAAGATCCCCCTGAGCCTTCTTTTCTCCAGACTGAACCATTCCAGTGCTCTCAGCCCTTAATCATATGCCAGAGGCTGCAAATCCTTAATCATCTTAGTGGCCCTTCACCACCCTCACTCCAGTATGTTCATGTCTTATGAAGGGGAGACCAAAACTGGACTCATCACTTCAGACATAGTGAGTACAGGGGAATAATCCCTTCCCTTGACCTGCTAGCAACATTTTTCCCATTGCTGCTCGTGCATCTCTGGCTCATGTTCAACCAATCTTTCACCAGCGTTCCCAAGACTCCATTTGCAATTCAATTTGTCATAATAACATCAGTGCAATCACTGCAAAGTTAACTTAGTACATCAGGTGTTGTAATCCTGAGGAAAATTTGGCACTGGAAGTGTTCATATTTTCAGGCTACTCTCTTATCATATCAGTTCTCTCCCTTCTCTCACACTAGGTGTGTGGGAAAAGCTGACAGATAAGTATCAACCACCCAATTACCACACAATTATTGCTTCAATATTTACAAAACATGCTTCTGCTTGTGGTCTAACCACTTGCTTTTCTTTTTCTCAGCTTCTTTCCAACATGATGCCTATAAGGGGAACAAATACACTTAAGTGGACCAGATCATCTTGTCCAGCAGCATGCTTTGGACAACCTGCTGTTTACTGCTTGTGGAAGTTCAAGAAAATCTAATGCGCAATTGCAGAGAAACTTGTCAACAGGCACATTCCCACTCATAACCCATTAATTACCTAAAACTTTGTTTTCAGTAGAGGCAACTGGTCTCACAGGTTTCAAGGGGGATTCTGATCTTGATGACTCACTGATGTCACCTGCTACAGCTGTACCAGGGAAAGCCACAGTACTGACAGTGAGCTGGTAAGAGGATGGAGCCCTCCAGATAGAGCTGAGCAGGTCTCCTCATTGAGAAGTGCATGGGAGGAGCACCACCACCTGAGTTCACCCACCCCAAAATTTCTCGGCTCACTTTCATTTCATGAAGATTTAGTTTTGTCTGGTTTGTCATGCTGTAATGCCCACAGGTTTAGTCTAGTGCTCCATGTTTATACTGCCCACCTACAAAGTACCAGCAGTTGCCATATCAAGGTTAATTTCTATACTTCTTAAGGAACAGATCTTGTTCAGACAGTCCCTTTCATGACAGCACAATGGGCAGCCTGTCTTCATTTGCGTGGACCACTGCATCTCTCTCAGCAAGATACACCACACAGTCATAAGAGACACAAGCAAAAGCAAGCACAGAGGATATTACGAAGTACCACTCTGTTCTTTTCACATTACCTACTTTTGAGATCAGCAACTGCTTTTGAGCAAGCAGGATCTCTTTACTTTGCAGTGTACAGCACACTCTTATTTCCAAATAAGCAATTCACTTCCACCATGTAAAAGCATCTCTCAGTAGCCTAGGCAGTTATGCTCATTTGCACCATCTGTCCAGGTAGACACTATCAATGCAAATGCAGCTTTCACATTTTAAAGATCTGTGGAACTAGAGGATGCCAAACATCACAGCAAGGTAGAAGCTGAGAGTGGTCTTTGCTTCCTCTCCTCAGCAAGAGAGAGAGTCTCAGGGGCACAATAAACAACAGTGACAGTTAAAGTTCAGGTATCTGTACAATGTCACATAAAACTGAATTCAGTCAGCAACAGAAGTTAAAATGGAGTTGTCCTGGTTTGAGTGAGAACAGAACTAATTCTGTTCAGTGATTTTACTTTTCAGCTCAGTTCTTCTAACTCACTGC
>JANIJG010012207.1:0-103881 GCA_024611175.1 Megaceryle torquata
TGAACGGCCGCACTACGACTCCCCCCCGCCCCCCCCCCCCCGCAGCCGCGTGTGCCGCCCCCCGCAGGCCCCCTCCCTCCAGCCCTCCACCCTCCCTCAGGTATCGCCCCACACACCCCACCTCCGCCCGCAGCCGCCCCTCGGGGCCTTCAGCCCCTCCGTTCTGCCCCGACCGTGGCCTGCGCCCCCCGCGTCCCCGCCCGACGGCCCCAGCTTCCCTTTGTCGCCTTCCCCGCCGCGGGAGGGCAGATCCACAGCCGGCCCCGCCACGGCTGTGGCGGAGCGAGGAGGGCCAGAGGGGCGGGAGGCGGAGGAGAGCGGTCCCCCGGGACAGGCCCGAGATCCCCGGCCTCGCGTAGCGGCGCTTACCGGCCTCCTTGCTGCGCCGGGGGGTGGTGGTGCTGCTGTTGCTGAAGGAGGTGCTGGAGCTGCAGCAGCTGCTGCTGGAACTGCTGCTGGTTGAACATGTCTGGGGAGCCCCGAGCGGGGCGAGCCTGAGACAAAACACGGCAGGGCGAGGGAGGCACCGGCTGCGGGGCTGGCGCGTATCAGCCCAGCAGCCATTGAGCAGGGGAGCCGCCGCCGCCGCTGCCGCCCATTCATTCACTGAGCCGATCCCCCCCTCCCGCCGCCTCCTCCTTCCCCCCGGGGTCATCGCAAACAGCAGCCTGTGGAGGAGGTTTCCAAACCCCACCTCCCAAAACCCGCTCCCACCCTCTCTTGCCAGCCGAGCCCGCAGCCCAGCCCGCCCCGCTACCCACCGCGGGGCCGGATCGGGAGCTGCGGCCTCTTCCCTTCCCCGCCCGCCAGCACTCACGGCACAGCCCGCGGCGTTCACCGCTCCCCGCCAGCCGCCTCCATCTTCCCGCCGGGGACAATAACCACCTGCCCGGCCCCAAGCCCCGGCGGGAGGACCCGGCCGCCTCGGCGAGACTCAGGATTGCCCCCGGAGGTTCCTTTCAGGTCGCCCCGAGTCGCAGCACCTCCATTTCTCATCCCCCGCACAGAGGCAGGAGTGAGGTCCCCTATCCCTCGAGAGGGAATGGACACCATCTGCCCGGAGCTGGGCAGGGGAATTGAGTAAACGGCTGAAGAGGGGGAGCAGATGGCATCCAACAGCGAGTGCTTTCTGCTCTTTGTCTTTTTTTTTTTTGTCTTTTTTTTTTTTTTTAAATAGTCCTGGGGAATCTTTGGTAACCATCTCGCCAAGGAGATGGAAAAAAAAATAACATAGCCTGTGGCCATTCGCTGTGGTCTTCTCTGGGCGAGCCTTCTATAAGAACCTGTAAGAAAACAGTCCGAGACTTTTCCAGTATTACTGTGCTGTAGACTGAAATGACTTTTCTAGCAGGTTGGTTTGTTTGTCTGTTTTTGCGAGCTTGCAGCAAAACCTTTCCTGCAGCACCTGATCTCTGGTAGTGAATTAATTTTACAGGTGTTCAGTACACACAGCCTCTGTATGAAAATATACCATGACTGTCATTTCTTCTTACACTAAACCTAGCAAGGTTAAAGATACATTTCTGCTCCTTGCCATTCCAGAGAGCCCATCCTGAAATAATTTACTTTCTAGTATTATTATTCACACCACTGTAGACTATTTGGTTCATTTAAGGCCTCAGAATTGATTTTTAGCTGAAAGTATTGTAAACTGAACACAGTTACTGGTGATTCACAGTTAATTTTCAATGCAGCAGCGTATGTTGATTTTTTTTTTCCTTTGGGCATTTTTATACCACCCTGATTTTACAATAATCAATTTGGAGATGACCATCCATATTAATCAATGATTGGCCATATTAATGCTCAGAATCCTCTACCCAGTCACAGCTGCCTACATATGGAGAAAATGCTCTCCTGTGAAGCGTGAAAGCTGAAGTATCAACCCAGAGAATGCATACATGGAGCAGAAAACATGCATGGAGTATTTTTCAAATAATTGTGCATAATTGATCCTCTGGTCCTGTAATTGTGCTCTTACAGCAGCTACCAACCCGGCAAGTTCCCAGCGGTGGGGAGAGGGTTAATCTTACCATCCTACAAATGCCTGTGTATTAGCCAGACATGGGAAAGACAGAATTCAGGTTGTATAAATAAATGTAAATCTGAAATTGATGCCTTCTGTTCTTAATTCTACAACTAAAGTTCTTGTAAGTGTTCTTTGTATTAACATTTGGAAATCTATAAAGCACCCTGTTAATGATATGCAAGTAGCTAAGTCCACAGGTTTTTTACTGTTAGATATTACACTCCAAAGTCAAGAGGCTCCCCTCAAAGACTGGGCTTTATTCTGTGAGGTCCTATGTACTAATTATTTAAACAACAGCCTAGTTGGAGCTGTCCCTGCTCACTGCAGAGGGGTTGGACTAGATGACCTGTAAAGGTCTCTTCCAACCCAAACCATTCTATAATTCTGATATTTTATTTTTTGAGTTTACAAATAATAAACCTTCAATTCAACACATACACTGCTGCACTGAACACACACCTGGACATGGGTTTAGTCCTGTGTACGCACAATGCAAATCAGGATTGGGATTGTAGGAAGTGAAGACACATGCTGTTTTATCAACCTATAATCCAAAGGCTGATCTACAGAGATGCCTTCATATGCCAGACAACATCACGCCTACCAGAGATGGTTTAATGGACTCCAGAAAAGAAGGTTCCAGATTCAGCTAACCACACCATTCAGTTTGAGATGTAACAATGCAGAAAATTTGGCTTGGATCCTTTTTGTCATTAGAGGCAATAAAACAACGCATCTTAAGCTGACAGCCAAAGGGTACTCACTGTCAGTACTCACAGACCTCAACCTCCCATCTACCAACAGTAGTTTATTCCCAGAAGGAACATCTCCCTTTCATTAAAGGGACTCGTTATTCAGTATGCACCAGTAAATACATGTCATCCACACAGCCCCTTAAAAACATAGCGCTGCAATGACCACAGCATTATCACTCCATAACAACCCAGGTATCCACTAAACTCGAGGCTGGTTACACAAGGGCTGTCTCATTGTCAGGAGTCATTCACTCATGGGAGTGAACAAAGCAGAGTAAGAACTAGAAGGTAAAGGCAAGAAAATGACCCAGAAAATACCCAGCAATACAGAGAATAACATCAGAGTTGTTGGATCATCACTATAAGGCAACGTGCATTACACCTCTGCATGATTAGCTCTGGGTTTTCTTGGCAGATAGATGATATGAAATGCTTTTTATCCAGGAGCTGGATTACATTATATAGCCAAGATTTTTGCTGGGCTATATGAATTTGTTCCAGGGACCACACCAGGCATGCGGATAACCAGAGAGGTTTCTAGTTTCCAGCATGACTGGACTGTGTAGTTGTATATTTTAATTTTGGTTTTGAAAAATAAACAACTTGGTATGCAACCCTTGGTGAAGGAGTTTGAAAATCTAAGTGTTTGTCAGTGCCTATGACAGTACCAAGATACTGTGGTGCCCACAATTTCCTCTGCAATCCGAGGATGGTGTTATTACTCATGCATTTCACTAGGCTATAACTAGTTCTCACTGGGATGTCTTTAAACCTCCCAAACTCCTCAGGGAAAAGGCATATGGAGCTTTAAGGTACTTTTTCCTCCTGCTTTTGAGGCCTATCTGTTGAAAGAATGGGCCAAGTTTCACCAGACCTTCTCTCAACAGCCAATATAAATTGCTGGAATTACACTATTTTATCTGGAGGAAGGCTGTATACACATGGAAAGCAGTAGCCCACACCACTTCAAAGCAAAATAACCTGTGCATTAAGGGATATTTGCACTCACTCTTTGTCCTATTCCTTTAGAAACCTATTTCTGATACTTCTCGATTGGCAGGACAAACTACAATACTGGTTTTGTACCCGTTTTGCCACATGGCAAATCAGCTTCTAACAGTGATTTTCAATCTCATATGTTCCAGGAGCTATTTTGTATTAATCTCACTGGATGTGGTAAACTCAGGGAACTCAAATTTGTTGCTCTTAAAATGTTAAGCTCACTTCAATATCCAGACCACCTTCCTCATGGACTATAACATTGTTTATTTCTCTCCTTATGTATATTCTGGCTTCTGTGGGTCACACTAAAGATAAACCTGACCCCGTGTCTCATACACCAGATTCACCTTCCCTTACCTCTTTTTGAGATATTTGCAATTAGTTCACCAAATTTCCCATTTCAGATCAGAAAAGGAAACATTTCACTGGATTAATTTACAAATAAAGGCTCTACAATTGAAAATCAAAAATGAAAGGCTGCTTTTCTTTCCCATAGCTTTTCCAACCCGTAGCAACATCAAAGAAAACATTTTCCTGAAGAAATGATACCACAAGAAATCAATGATGTTACTATGGATCATTGCTCCTATAGCAGCATTTATGTACCTATAAAATAGATACTTAAATTGTTTCTATCTCTATAGACAACTTTATATAGTCATGTAAATTTAAGAGGCTATTTTTAATTACAATTTTAAACTATTTGTCATCTGTGCAATGCATTCTATGTTGATGCAGATAATGATAATCCTAGCCCTGATTCTTTGTAGAACTTCTATTCTAACCTCTGCTTGTAAACATTCAATTTAAATTCCTAGCTATGCTTATAAACATTTTTAGGAACCCAAAGAACCAGGAGTATTCACTTCATGACCCACTGTGAAATGCTCTAAATATTCACAGCTCTGCTTGGAGTAAATGGAAACAGTTTGCAGATAACTAGGAGAATTGTAAGCTAATTGGTATTCCACGTTTTTGCCTCCTTTTTTCCTCCGAGGACTAGATGTGTTATTTTTGCAAGGGCAAGGAATGAGGGACAGAATCCAGCATTCATGTGCTTATTTCTAATTATGCTAACTAAACAGGGAGTTCTATTTGCATGAGGTGACAAAAATCAGTGTAAAAAACCTGTCATTATACTGATAGCCATACATAGAAACTCACACACTTATGCCCACGTGCATTTTTAGGGGATTCACATTAAAATAAACCACCCAGAAATATTTATAGCACCTTGGCAGGGGGGGAATATTTCACCCTCCTTTTCTTTGCTCACATCTTAAGTTTTTTCTAACAAGGTAAAAAGAAATAGATTTTTCCTGTCCACTCCAGCCTATAAAATATTTTATTTTTACAGATATTACATTTTTTCCATATTTCCCATTAAGGATGATCACAGTTGTTTTTCCTCCTATAACTGCCACACGCTGCTGCGTAAGTGACAGGTGGGAGGTACTGTAGAATCAAAATGCCTGTTTGCTGCTAACACCCTTGCAACTCAGCTTCTTGCAGGAGAGAAAATGGAAGGCTTGAGGAGTGAGCCTGAGCGCCTGCAGTTCTCTCTTCCATCAATGGGAGGTGTAGGTTTCTAAAGCTTCTTTAAAACCAAGCCTCCCTGTCTCGCATCCTCGACTTTGGGTCTCTCTGGGCTAAGTGGTTACAGTTGCTGTAACTGGAGATAGACTCCACGTTATTAGTGAGCTCTTGTAGGAATAAGGCTACAAGCACACACTCTGGTCTCATTTGCTTATCAAGCATCTCTGCAGAGCACATTTTGTTCATCTTACACTGATACTGAGCTGCTAAGAAATCCACGTAGAGTTTGCCAATATTTCTGCAGAATTACATCCTGCACATTCACCGCTCCCTTTTTTTTTTTTGTTGTTTACCCGGGGAACACCCCGATAGCTCTGAGAGCAATTCTGCACCTTGAAGCCACAGCACGTTAGAGCAAGAACCCCCTTGGACACATCATAAGGGCCATATTTTGTGAGAACCAAATAGAAGTTTCATAGAAAGATAAAATCAGAGAACATATGAAAGAATACCTGCAAAGTCATCAGCCACAAGCCTTTCTCAGCCCCTTAACTAGCAACACAAGCCCTATTTTTAACCCACATAGCCTTCAGGATCAGCTATAGATAAATTGTACTTTCAATATTGTTTTACAAACCTGTCTCAAAAGCAGATTAGTTACATTTGATCTTTTTCTGAAAATGGTATAAAGCCAAATTATTATTTCAGGACTGGGGTCACCCAAAACAATACTTATAAATTGATGGTTCTATTGTTAGAAAAATGTTAATAGCCACAATCAAATATAGGTCCTTTTATTGACATATTAAAGGCGGGTGGGGATTGATGCAGTGAAGTAGGAAGATGAAAAGGGAAGTGAAGTCAAGTCACTTTATACACCAGCTAAGCAGCTAATACTATTGTCAGGCAACAGCAAGACCAAGGCTGCTCCCCAGAGGAGGAGACTGGAGAACCCAAAGGGTAAATCCCCCAGCTAGCAGCAATACTGCCCCTCAGGGACCCATCTTGCAGCACCAAAGAGAAGCAAGCAGGACAGAGTGAAGATAACAGGTAAGTCTAACAAAAATAAGTCCACATGATAAAGAAACAGCAGGACAGGTCTAAGGTCAAGCAGAGATACCAACCTTCAGGCCAGGATTAAGACTATGTCTAGTGATTTCCAGGCACATCTACAGCCATGTGACAGAGCTAAGGAGCCAGCTAACAAGTTGAATTCAGAATTAAAGGCTCTACAAGACTATTTGGCTGCAACTGACTCAAACACAAGCATTTAGCATCCATCAGAGACTAATGGCCCTGGGCTGAACTTAAATAGAGCTCCTTGGCCCACAGATGTGGGGAGAAGTCATGTGACACTGGTCATGGTCATTAAGGCTCATTAGTAGAGCTGTTAAATTACATGAGATAAGTACAATGATGTAGTTGGGCTACATCCTTTTTATTGTTGTTTTTGTGGTGAGTTAGAGCTGTGTAGGCGAATTCAGGAGACAGAAACCTCTGGGAAAAAGGACAATTTTCTTACGATTCCTCAAATAAAGCTTCAAAGATCCTCACTCTTTGAAGTTCCCTGAGCATCAGCTCTGATCTGGGGAGAGAGGTGGCACCATTCTTTAAGTCTTTGATACTATTCACTGTTCTTTTTGTGGTGACCTCTAACAAGGAGCAAATATCAACTTCTGAAAGAAAAACCAAATTTTTTTTTTTTTCTCCGGGTTCCTTCAACGTAAATGATCAGAATGTCTGCACAGATGCTCAGAACCTTTTGTCCATGGACTATATTGAGTCTCTTAAGCTTGTTTATTGAGATTTACTGGGCAATTTGTTGAGAAGAAAAAATAGCAATGACAGCCCCCAAAACAGCCCACATATGCCCTGCAATGTGGTTACCCATACAGATGGAGCAGTTCTGCTCCCTTCCTTCAGTGTTCTTACCTGCACACTGGTGATGCTTTTGGAGAATCTCCACTGGCACACTGAAGCAAATTCACCCAGCGTGGTTGTTCCAGTTTATCTGCACACCCAGGTAGGTATTTTTGCATGGATTACATTTGATGGACATGTGATAAATCTTCCTTTGAATCATTCTATCCAAAAGGTTCCTGTTTAAAACAAAACATACAGCTCAAAATCTGTTGCAGTTTTTTGTTATTCCTTTCCCCCACCACCCCCAGTTCTCCCTGAGCTGTGAACAAGAGCATTGGGTAGCACAAACTGAGAAGTGTTTGAAATGCAGCATTCCCCATCCTCCTGAGTCACCACTATCCATCGGCTTCTCCTCTGAACATTTGTCTTCACTGCTATACTTTCTGATCAAATATGGACTCACCTTATATTCTTATTAAAAACTCAGGCCTTTTAAATATGTAAAATCAATCCGTTTCCTCTTTATTGTAGACAAGTGATTAAAAAAAAAAATCTAAGTACATAAAATGAAGCACTTGTTTGTCTTTCTGTAGAAAAAACATAGCAACGACATCTACGGGTTTGCAGCTATAAACAGAAATTGATGCATTTTTCATCCATGTTTGAGTGAAGATGGAGCAGCAGGAGCACAGTAATGTTTTCACAAGCTTCCAGTTTAATCATACCAAGTATTTCTTGTATTCTGACAATTCCACAAGTGCTGTCCTGGCACAAGGTCCTCCCTCCTATATGGGTGTGTCAACCAACTTGTCAGGTACTGAGACCAAGCTGCACAGGCATATTGACTGAACTGTGTGGGTGTAGGGACCAAAGTGTGTGAGTGTAGCAACCAAACCATACGGGTACATTGACCAGATCATACCTGTATGTTGACTGTGCTGCATAGCTAGAGTAACTGTCCTACAGAAATAGTGACTGAGCTGTACAGGCTCACGGGCAGGTGTAGAGATTGGACTACGCAGGTTGACTGACTGACTGAACATGGGGTTCAGTGACTGGGCCACACATCTATTCTGGCTGGACCTACTGGTGCATCAACTCACCGTACACCAGCCATGGCACCACACAGCACCTGAGGCCTGGGGACAGCCTGTGCTGCTTTGGTTTTGGGGGAACAAGCTGGCCCATTCTCAGATATCTGGGTGAAGATTCTGGTGCCCTTCACAGGATAGCGATCAACAGCTCGATGTCCAGATGGAGATTGGTGGCAAATTGTGTTCCTCAGGAGTCCATACTGGAACCAGTGCTGTTTAATATCTGCATCAACAACATAGTGGGATCAAGTGCACCAGAGGAACCCGGACAAGCTTGAGAAGTGGGCCTGTGTGAACATCATGAGGTTCAACAAGGCCAAGTGCAAGGTCCTGCACCTGAGTCAGGGCAATCCCCAGGATCAGTACAGGCTGGGGGATGAAGGTATTGAAAGCAGCCCTGCAGAGAAGGACTTGGAGGTATTGATGGATGAAAAGCTGGACATGAGCTGGCAATGTGAGCTCTCAGCCCAGAAGACCAGTTGTATCCTGGGTTGCACCCCAGCAGCATGGGCAGCAGGGGAGGGGGATCCTGCCCCTCTGCTCCCACTGCTCTGGGGACACCCCCCCCTGCAGTGCTGGGATCAGCTCTGGAGTCCTCAGCACAGCAGAGACAGGGAACTGCTGGAGCAGGGCCAGAGGAGCCCCAGCAATGCTGGGAGGGCTGGAACCCCTCTGCTGGGAGGCCAGGCTGGGAGAGCTGGGGGTGTTCAGCCTGGAGAAGAGAAGGCTCTGGGGAGACCTTCCTGGGGCCTTTCAGGACTTCAAGAGGCCTGTCAGAAAGATGGGGACAGACTTTTTAGCAGGGTCTGTTGGGACAAGACAAGGGGTGGTGGTTTTAAACTAAAAGAGGGAGATTTAGACTAGGTAGAAAGAACAAATTTTTGACCCTGCGGGTGGTGAGACCCTGTCCCAGGTTGCCCAGAGAGGTGGTTGCTGCCCCATCCCTGGAACCTTTCCAGGGGACGTTGTCTGGGGCTCTGAGCACCCTGCTTTAGTTGCAGATGTCCCTGCTCCCTGCAGGGGCGTTGGACCAGATTAGCTTTAAAGGTCCCTTCCTACCCAGACCATTCTGTGGTTCTGTGATCTCCACTGGAGGGGCTGTAACAGGGCTGCGACCCCCGCCTTGGTGCCGCCCATCCCAGACTACAACTCCCAGGAAGCAGCGCGGCTCTGGAGCCTTTAAGGCCCCCTGGCGGCAGCCCGCAGTTGTCTGCAGGCGCGGCGGGGCGGGCTGAGCCGAGCTGAGCTGAGCCCGGGCGGGAGCGGGCGGCGTCGAGCGGGGCGAGGGGCTCGGGCTGGTGCCGGTGTCCACCGGCCAGGGTGGCCAGAGCCGGGCTACCCGCCGGTGAGGACGCGGGAAAGGGAAGGTAGTGTGAGCTCGCCTGTGCCGGGAGCCGGTAGCGAGCCGCAGCCATGGGGAACCGCGGGATGGAGGATCTCATCCCGCTGGTCAACCGGCTGCAGGACGCGTTCGCCGCCATCGGGCAGAACGCCAACCTCGACCTGCCGCAGATCGCCGTGGTGGGGGGACAGAGCGCCGGCAAGAGCTCCGTGCTGGAGAATTTCGTCGGGAGGTAAGGGGAGGGAGGAGGGTCCCTGGGGAGCCCCGCCGCGGGCAGGCAGGGCTCGGGGGGGCACGGGCAGAGTTGCTGCATGGTCGGCGCGGTGTAGGGGCAGCGCGGCTGGGTGCGGGGGCAGCGCGGGGCACGGACAGTGCGGGGCATGGATATCGCGGCTGGATGCAGGAGCAGCGCGGTACGCGGGCAGTGCGGTGCATGGATATCGCGGCTGGATGCAGGGGCGGTGCGCGGGGAGCGCGGTTCACCGGCAGCGCGGCCGGCGCTGGGCGCCTGTGCGGCGCAGGGAGCGGGACAGCGCTGCAGGATGCCCGGGCGCTGCGGTGCAGGGGCAGGGAGGGGTGGAGGGGGATGGCTCCCTCTCTCAGAAGGGATCTCCGCAGCGGGCTCCCCGCCTTTACTGCACCTTCGGGGCCGGTGGGAACCCCCCCACCGGCCGTTACATAACGGAAGGGGCTGAAGTATCAGTAGGCACCGGCTTCATCACCTCCTCTGCCCGGTGCGGGGCCGCCGGGACGCGGTGTCCCCTCCGCGGGGCTCTGAGGGATGGATGTTGTCGCTGGGTGGGGGGGCGGGCGAGTGGAGAAGGGTGTTTAAGTTTAATCTGCTCCGTCCCCCTCCCCCAGCGCTGCCTCGCTGTCCTCCATAGCGGATGCCATGTCAGGAGCTGCGGGGAGGCTATAGGAAGGACCGAGTTATCTTTCTCCTATATGCTCAAATCCCTGGGTACTACCATTTTGTGACAGGCGATATACTGATGCCTTTCCTTCATGTGACCTTCGCATTCATCATCTGCAACTTGAGTAAATTGCAGACCGGGCTGCCTGGTTATCTGCTCCAGGCTGGACACACAACACCTGGGGGGGGGGTGCTCCTCAGCTTGTTTCTGGCCTCGTTAATTAATTGTATTCAGGGATACACAGGTTTTAGTTATCAAGGTAATTTTTATGCTCTGAGGATCATGCAAGTTGCTGATGACTTGTCTTAAAAGCAGTGACGGCTGTGATACCTGGTCAGCTGCTTGTGTGGGGTTTTCTCTTTTGGCAAACTGTATTTGTGACATTTCTTGGAAGTCGTTTCCTTACCTTCACTTTTTCTTTTAAGCTGTTTGCTGCTGCGTGGCTTGTAATGCATTCATACCGTTGGAAAGGTCTGTGGTGTGTAGGAATTGCTGGTTTAGCTGCGAGTAGCCTCAAATTCTGGACTTGTTCAAGGGTAGGTAGCCTTGAGTAGTGAGTGTAGGGTGTGCTGTGTATGCTAGGAAGAAGGTGCAGGGGTTGTATCTGGTGCAGAGAAAGCATGCTTGGAACAAGTTTTTTTTTTTTTTTCATTTGCTATAGATAAATATTCAAAGAGTTTGGTATCCTTTCCAGTTAAGGTCCAGCAGTCCACACAGTATCCCCTGGGGATGCTGGGAATCAAGCCAAGGGAAGGACATTGCAGGAACACACTTTACTGAGCCTCAGGTCGTACACCAAGATTCCCTTGTTTGTTCATAGATGCAGGAAGAAAATAATGATTCCTACCACCAAAGTGAAAAACTTGCTGTGCTGTAGCTTTCAAAGAAGAGGAAAATAGGTCTCCTGAAATAGGTGAGCAAAACACATTCACCTGTTGGCTCTGCTGTTTTCATGCTTTCTAAGTACTGTCAGCCTAACCTCGTAAATCCTGTTTAGGGGATCTGTGCAGTTGGTGCTGCAGTGGCGTAATATGTAATGTGTGGCTGTTGGGCTGGAGGAGGTTTGTTGAAGGACAGTCAGTGTATTGGGGTGTGCTGCCCCTCTCCTTTAGACTGAGTAAGCAGGAGGGGATATATTAATCCTTTGTGTCTCCACTGGCACCATTTGAGAACTTGGGGTTTTATCTGCCTGGTTGAGAGCAAATGAATTAAATTGTGTTCTGTCTTTCTGATGACCCCTGTCCCAGGAGAACTTGTGATGTCTCTGTGTCCCATCAGTTGTCTCTCTAGCAGCAAGTTATAGTGCCGTGGCTTTTAGGAAATGAAATAATGAAGGGTCCCCTGAGCAAAAGCTGAGAGATCTGTCTGTAGTAAAGCATTCAGAGGAAATAATTGGAGGGGAAATGGAAAATATGTCCAAGGGAAGAGGTCTTTCTCCATTTGATACTCTTGAGTGCTGGCTCATTTAGAGACCGGTAACGTGAGACGTTTACCACAGAATGTATGTGTATATGCTGAAAAACCCAATCCTGCTAAAATAATGTAGGGGCCCTGCTGTAATGTGTAGTCTCTTCTTTTTGTGTGGGTATTGGAAACCATGATAAGAAGCTATGAAGTAGTATGCAGAATAAACATGGCTCCTCTGTATAATTGTGATAGGGGCTGTTTTCTTGTCTGAATAGGCATAAGAAGAAATTATCTGTAGACCTACTGTGTAGAAATACAATTAATGCTGTAGTGTGGACATGACATATGTCACTGCTCCAGCTTGATACCAGGATGGTGGTGCAGCTATTGCTCAGCAGCTGCTGGCTGCACAGTGAATGTGAGTGCTGATGAGTTTCTGAGTGGATGGAGATTTGTGCAAGAGCAAATGCTGATGCAGTTGGTACTGACTGATGTGCTTGATGGGGAGGCTCAGGGCTAGAGGCCCTACCAGGGCTGGTTTCCCTGATTTGAGGCTCCTTTCAAATTGTCCTTGAGGCTTGTTCATGTAGCAGGGCAGCACACTTGTCCTGCTTGCCAGACCTGGCCTGTGGCTATGCAGGACTTCAGCCTAGGGTTGCTTCTGGCACCTCACAGTAGCACTGAATCCCATGCATGCTGGAAACCTTGAAGCACAGAGTGATGCAATTAATGTTTAGTTACATGTCTCAACAAACAAATATACCGCCCCCCCCCGAATGCAGTGGCTTACTAGTTGGTGCTAATTACTCTTCCAGTGTCACTTTGCTGTTAACAGATTATCCAACAGTGCAGAGCCTGTATTTGTAATACCAGATGTCAGTGTGGCTGCTATGTGTGCTTTTGCTGCCGTAGACTCAGCATGGTGACTATGGTGATGGTGTTAAAATTACTGAAGAGATGAGAGAAGCCACGCAGAAGCCAGACAGGTGACACATCTTGTTGTAGACTGGCTTATCCTGGGCCCTAGAACTGGAAGGAAGGTTAATCGGGTCAGCTCCAGGCATTTCCTGCTGGTGTGGTTATAGGCTTGTAGGATAACTCTGGCTGGAAGGGACTTCAGGGGTCATGTAGTCCATTCTTATGGTGGTGTTACTTCCCTGCTGCCACTCTTCTTAAATTGGAAGATCTTAGAGCAAGCACCAGCAAAATTGGTCTGATAAAAAGAACAAAGCAAGTTATAGGTGTTAACTTGACTTGAGAGAACCCAAAGGACCAAGAAGGAGGGATGTACAAGACCTCCCACAAAGCTGTTTGTAAAATCAACCATCCAAGCCCCTCATATTTTGACATGTGAAAATAATATAAATGTGTGGCTTGTTTTTTTCTAATTCAAATATCTCAGCACTATTAAATCTTTGGATTTGTGGGACTGTTATTGTTATCTTTGCTTTACAAACAGGAAAACCCAAAAGCACTGGGCTATGTTCAGATAGCTGCATAAATGTCTGTGGCTTGTGTTCTTGCTGTCTGATCCGGGGCCGGATCAGATGCTAGGACATCTGCATTGCTCTGCGTGGAGAAAACAAGACACCTCTGGAGAACAGATGGCTTAAGGGGGCTGCTGAGGAGGCAATGACTAAGGACTGGAAACAGTAGGTGGAAGGAGCTGAATGGAGGTGAAACCATCTTGTTTATAATCCAGGGAGCTATGCAGTGCCAGTGTTGTGGGAAGTGAATCATGGTTTACTTGACCCCAGACCTGAGTGTTATCCCCAAAGTATCCTCTCTTGGGTGCCTGTCTGTCCCAAACCAAACAGAGGCACTTAGCAGTCTGTCACCAGGCTCCAATGGTATATGCTGAATTAGCTGTTTGTATGTTGCCTGGGAGGAAAGTGGAGGCAGGCAGTGGATCTCAACTCAACTGTGCTGGGCTAACCTTGCCTCTCCCAGCAAACTGAAAATTCAGCATGGGCAAGAGAGCAGGGAAAAGGCAGCATTGCAATGTCTGTGGCAGTGGTGAGGATAAGTACCCATTATGCTTGTACTTGTGCTACAGTAGTTGCCTTGATAAAACCAGGGAAGGGCCAGGCAGTGTGTGCTGCAACTGTACCTTTGCCTTGAAGTGTCACATACAGAAAATGCAAAGCTAGATCTTGAAGCCATGGGATTTGGTTTGGCTTCAGGTATAAATTGAGCAACTTAATGTCTTATCTCAAGATTCCCCAGCTGTTTAGAGAAATCCTGACACCCCAAGGATATGATGAGGGAATCCCTTCTTTGATAGCATGTAATTTGCTTTATGGGGCGCTTCTCCAGCAAAATACCTTCAGAGGCCAACAGCAGTATTTAGCAACTACCTAGAAGTGTAAGATCCCACAGGGATGTGTACAGAGATGGAGGTACTTGGCCTGTTCACATACTGCAGGAGAACTGTTTTGTCAAGGATCTTTGAGCTTTAAAGTTGCTCAAGCTTCTGCTGTAGTATGTGCTTTGAGCTTGAGTGTCATGAAGAGATCTGAGGGTTTGAGTCTTTAGCTACATTATGTATACATTGAGGATGTTTGCTGTACTGGGTAATGCTGAGCATCAGTGCTGTGCTTTAGTGGCAGATTTAAACAAGATACTCACTAATTTGCTCTGCTCTTGGTCATAGAAGTGGTCCTTAAATATGACTCTCTATTGGTTTGCTTGTTCTGCTTTGAGATGCATTTGCATGCCTAGAGTGCTGGTAGAGAGAGTAATTGCAAGTCTCAGACCCCTACTTGCTGTATGATAAATACATGTATGAGCTGACCAAATAGTATTATGCATTTGCAGTTTAAAGATATAGGCATTGCTTGGGAACTGACTTATGTAGCATTGCAGTGGAAGGTGTGAGAACCGGGAGCAGAATTTTGCTGTTAGAGAAATAAATCGCGGTCAAATAATAGTCCTTCAAATGGCAGCAAGCCTTTGATCTTCAGTGAAGAAAATATTTTTATTTCAGATTAATTGGGGGAAGGAAGCAAATATGGAACACTGGGGGAAATAGATAATGTGATACAGCAGACCACAAGATAAAATAACTTAAGAGAAATCTGTACAGCTCTGAGCAAACACTTGTGGGAGGAGGCATGCTAGGATGAGATACATAATTAACTTATAACATTACATGGGTGGCTGTAAGGGGCATGAATCTCCATGTTTGGTGCAGCAGCAGAGTCTGCCTGTATTTGTCCTCTGACTACTTGCTTTAATATAGTAGGGGTTGGCTCAAATAAATACAAGTTTAATATCTTTTGTACTTTCTGCAGCAGTTAGATGTCTTCTGCAGATCTTGCTGTCTGACTGTATTCTTCAGCTTAACTCTGTAGTGATGATCTCATACTTCTGGTAACTGCCCACTAGCCTTACATTCATTAGGAAAAGAGGTCCTTATGACATGTCTCGGATCCTATCAAAATTTACCCAGGGAAAGGAAACCAGCTGTATCTCCAGTTTGGAAGCTGATGCTCAGATGCTCAGTATTGTGCAAGTTGGGGCTTGCCTGAACCTACTGGTGTGTGAAAATGACAGGTTGTCTTGTTACTGCTGGAATTGATTGCCTGATAGCTGGCAGATCAGGAGGATACCTTCTCTGCTAGTGTGCACACTTCCTTGTTTCCATGATAATCCTTATGCTTGGAATCTTAGAGCATCCAGAGCTTCAATTAGTCTGTACTATACTCTGCAATAGAAGTGTTGTGGGTTTTTTGTATGTTTGTTCTGTCAACACTATGCTGTGATACAGGGCTGTAGGGAGTCTGCAAAACAAGTCGAGGGAAGAAGTCAGAAGCTTTTCCCTATGCTAAAGCTGTCAGCTGGTACTGTTTTTCAGAACTCTGCATGCTTATAACCTTTCATACAGTCAAAAACAACAACAAAAAAAAAGCAAAGACAGACTTCTATTTTTAAAGGCTACAGGTTGTTTTCAGAAGCCATAGTTCAATACCTAGCTAGGGATGCCAAGTCCAGTCCTTGAACTTGACTTCTCCAGATGCTCTGAGCAGGCAGAACTTGACTAGACTTAAATAGAAGGTGTGGGAGTCTGTCTGCAGCACCTCCTATCTGAGACAGCTTCTGAAAATGTTATTCTAAGGCAGGAAGCAATCCCCTTCCTGATCTGATGAATTACTGAATGTCCCTGCTTTGTACAAACTTCACATTTGATCCTGCCTGTACAAGTATGAGTAAAAATTCTTCTGAGTAAGGTTTTCTTAGCATCTTTAGGATGAATCTTTTTGGGGAGAAAGGTAAGAAGTTGACAACTTAGCAGAAATTAAGAGTTCTTGCTGCATTCTAGCTACTGGGGTGAAACTTATTATGATGCCTTGAGCAGCAAATTTATTAGACAAGAGCAAACCCATGTGCGCTCCACCCATGCGAGCAATACTCAGATCTTTATTTCAGGCAGTGCATTTGAGTGGCAAACCCGTAAGATTTACTGAAGGAGTGGCAGACAGGCACCTAGAAGCATGTGGTGTTCAGCCTATATGCCCAGTGTAAAATTGGGTTTGAGGTGGCATCTGTGAAAGGAAACTTACTGTTAATATGTGGTGTAAAACTGCTTCCTTGATATGCCACTGAAAAAAAACCACCACCCAAAAAACTTTGGGTGTAATCCTTTCCTTCTTGGACTCACAGATCTGTAACTATGAGTCAGAGGACTGCTCGTTGGGAGGAGAGCTAAAACTAAATCTTGTCCAAAAAAAAAGGAAATCTAGTCATGCATAGTGGGAAGATAGCTCACTAAGGGGACAGTTTCTCATTCCACTTGAAATTTTCCTCCTCTCAGACCTGGTTTTGAACATCTTGAGATAGAAGAACTTAGTACTGTTCTCAGCTGTGAAACTAAGTAATTTTTTTTTATACCTTTATATCCATCTGTAGAAGGGAAGGAGAGGCTGTGGGTCTCTGCTGTGTCATGTAGGTGTATATCATTAATGGACACTTGAAATAACACTAGAAAAGGTTAACCATGAAGTAAAACTATTTTTACTAACAAAACTCTCTAAGTGTGGTATAAAGATGCCTGGCTGAGCCCTTTGCTTTCAAAGACCTGCCTTCTCTCCAGAAAGGGCATGGTGTGCCAAGAGCTTTAGCCCTTCACGTAGCCTTGTTTGCCCTGTGCTGCTGGTAGCTTAGGTCTGCTCTGCAGAGGTTGGGACTGATGCAGCCACCTTTGGCTGCTGGCGGAGACCGGACACTGGACTTGAGGAGTCAGGGTATTCTTAGGAAGCACTGGGAGATAAGAGGCTGCACTAGATGAGCTGGGACAACTTTTGAGCATAGCCCTTCGGAACAGGGATGGGTAGTGCAGCCCTATAGAGGAATGAGCCCGAGGTTTTGTCCGTAGTGATTTTTACATGCTCAGATGGTCTGGCCTGGTCACGCCAGGAGATGGTCAGATTGCAAGCAGGACTAGTTATGGAAAGCCCCCCCAAGCTGTTTCTCTATTTACATTTATTAGTGATCCTTCTAAAGCATTCATCATGCTTATTATTGAGTGACTGGAGTATGGAGTTTAGTCATGAGTTTAGTCATGAGAACTGGATGTCTTGCTCAGGACTAACTAGTGTAAATATTGGGGGGCTATGAAGAAAAGACTGAGACAATACCTTCAGTGTTTACTGAGGAGCAGGCAAGACTGAATCAAAACATTGAGACTGGCAACTGAGAGCACAAGTTAATGTTAAATATTTAAGCAATTATTGCAGGTGACTTGTTGATACTTTGTGCTTATGTCCACTTTTTGTTTTCAAAGTCCTGTTAGTGGATACTCTCAATGTAAAGTGTCTCAGTAATTTCCTTAAGCTGTTTTACATAGATGGGCAGACAGGACAGTTAAGTTGCTTCCTGCATGACCTTCAGTCTTGTCACAGCTCCTAGGCTGGTGTTGGCTATAACAGATAACTGCTTTTCTTTCCTTCAAGGCAGAACAGGAAGACTGAGCCATGAGCCTGAAATCTAACAGTGTCTCTGATTGTTCTCTGCCATGGTAGAGGCTCTAAAAGCTTTGGCAGACCCGGTCATGACCAAATGGGAGTGAGATGGTGTTTCAATCCCTGGTCAGTAGCTTCTTGCAGTTCAGCATAACGTTCTTTTAGAAGCATTTTGGAAGCAGACGTTATGCAAGCTCCTCAATCTGTGTCTTGCTGACTGGAAGCGAACTTGCCAACTTCTGCCACTTTTCTGCAAGCCTTGTGACTTGTGTGGCTTTTCTTAGAGTCCTGGCCACAGCAATTAAGCTTACAGAAGAGCAGTGTAGCTTCTGTATTGAAAACATCATTTTCTAACACAGATGTTTGAGGACTTCTTTTTAAAATTTTTTCTTTAAAATAATTTCCTTAAGTGCTTCTGAAGGCAAGTATAGAGAACCCCAAAACTTCTAAGACCTGTGTTGTCAACTTTATTGCTTCCTAAAAATGAGGAGTTAGTCCCAAAACTAGAAGCACTGCTAAAATACTTGTGTTGCAGTCACAATGAATAATAAATTATACAAAACAAGGTTTGCATTAAACCTAGTTCCTCACTTGTGACTGAAATGGGAATTCAACTTGAGTCTTGGGGGGTGAAAATACTATTTTAATGTATTGCCTCAACAGTCCCCTTTAACACTCCCCTCCCTGTTTCTTATGGGTTTAGGTTGCATTATTATAGCTGTTTTTGAAGGGTGAAGAGTTAATGCTACCCTAACAATCATGATAACTGCTGTGATCCTGTCTGACTGTGCTAAGACTGTCATTTTGTGGTTGTGATGCTACCCTGGCCACTCTTACATAAAGACTGTCTGTGGGATGCCTGAGAGGGGACATTGCTGATATTAAACTGATGCTGCTGTGGGTTTGGGCTGAAGAGCCAGGCAGTGTTGCTGTTGTGCTGTATAAAAGTTGAACATAAACTGCAGCTGTATTTCAGGGTAGTTTTTCAGTTGCATTTAGACTCTTTCTCAATAGGCAGAATGCTACAGAGATGCTGAGTAGTTAGTTCTCAACATCTGCAAATGTTTTTGCAGCAGAGTTAACTTATCCTGGAGAGCACTAGGAAAAATTATTTGCCTTTTTTTTTTTTCTTTTTGAGAATGGAATTTCTTAGAACAAAGAAGGAGGAGGTACCTAAGGGCAAAACCTCCTGAAGTATTTGGTTTTCTTCCTTGCCTTCCTGCCACTTCTGTGTATAAAGTCAGAGTAAGTTATGTAGCTTCTGTCTTAGAGCTCTGACAACAAATTAACAGTGTTTCAGTTTAGACAGCTCTTCCTCAGCCACGTAATGATAAACATCTACAAACAGGGGCTTGTAGTGAAAATAACTATTTGCCATCAGCCTGCCAGTACATGAACTATTCTCTGTCAGCAGGAGAATACACCTGATGACCTGCTAGTTCAGAATTAAGCCAGCAAAACCCACAGTTTTGATGCTGCTATTTAGCTCCATTGACTTGCTTATGATTTACTCTGAACTTAAGACTGCTCTGGGTCAGGATGGGGCCCCTCGATTCTAATACACATGTTAGATTTTCTCTCTTTCTGGCTGCTGTGATCTCTTGAGTAATCTCTGGCTATTTCTTAAGCTGATTGTGCTTTTTACTTTTAATAGAAGCTCCTCTATGAATAGCTGGGAATTGCCTGAGCATGGTGGTGGCCTTGAGAGATGTCACAGTGGGGCTATAGCTAGGGGTGAGGAGGAGATTGGTGCATACCAAAATGCAGGATGGCCTCAGGGACTGGTGCATGATGTGTCACGCTGCAGAGCTGATGCTGCAGCTCCCATGCTGAAACTCAGGTCACCTCTTCTACATCAGTGCAGCTCTCAGCAGAGATCCCACAAATATACTTCTTCCCTCTGTGCTCTGCTACTTTGATTTGAGGTTCCTGCTCCTAGGAATTACACTCTGTTTATGCCTGTTTGTACAAAATGTGTTTGTATGCCAGGCCTGCACACTACCTGGCATCTGAAACTCAGAGAAAGAGGGCTGTTTTCCTGAATAAATTGGTATAGACTATTAAAAGAATGGTATTTTAAGAGTACTTGCTGCAAAAGACCAAGTGAGGTACTGTGTTAGCACTTGATATTTTGCCATCTTCTCTTTAGACAAAGTTGAAGTCAAATTGGACACCTGGACAGGTAAAAGCAAATGCTTTTTGAAGGGGTGAGGGGAAGGAATTTAGATAAACCCTTTCCTTGTGGAAAATAGGGAAGAGATTGAAAGACTGGTCTGTTTGTCCAAGTCAGTAAGCCACAATTTTGCTATAGATTGGGGGTGCCTATTCATAGGCAAGACCAATTTTAACCTTCTTTTGCTTTTTGAATTTAAACCCTGAAAGTTTTCCATGAGGACTTGAACTTCCTTAAGAATTCTGTGCATAGGTACCTGTATATAAACCTGCCTCTGTCACCTCCTATTGTGACTGCCCAAACCTGCCCAGAGAAAAATGCTCCCTGGGACATGAGAAATGCTGTCCCATGGGCTGGTCAAAAGGACCCTGTCAGATATGTTGGAACCAGCCAGGAGGTCCAAAGCTCATTGCTTCTGGGACAGGTGATCCAACTTTCATTCTGGTAGGGCCTGAAATGGAGAGATCTTGTGTGGGTTTTTTTTCAAGTAGAATTTAATGCTTCTGTCCTGGCCCTGCACTAGAGGTGTTAGCAGTCAGTCAGTCTGCTGTCATTTCTTCAAGGGCTTAGGAAGCAGTGCCTCTGCACCATGTTTCCAGCCAGGGTGATCCTAATTATATCTGAAACTGCAGAGGTGCAGTACTTAGCAAGGAGCTTGGCACTGGTCCTGCATACTTCTCCAGGCAGAGTGGAGATATAAATTGGCATCTTAAATTCCCTCTGCAGGACAACCATGCACCCTGGACACTTTGGTCAGGATGCCAGGGTGCGGTATAACTCTTACTCCATGGAACTCTGTCCATCCTGCCTGGCCTGTTGGAAGGGAAGCAGCCAGTCTTCCTGACCACAACACACTCTGCCTCTTGCCTTGGACCCAGGATAAATTATCAGGGTACATGCACTCAGTTTTATAAACCCACCATTTGTGTTTGGCCACTAATAGCACATCATGGCTTGAGGTACCCCCTCCCTCCCTCCCTTGTACAGCTTCCATTTGTGTTTGTATTAGTGGGCTCATCCAAGTGATTTTGCTTTTTCCAATGAACCCTTTCAGTTTTCTGTAACCTTTATGGTATTCAGGCTCTGGAGAGGCTGTCTCCTTTTCTAGCACACAGTGCTGTCTGGGAGTGGAGGAAGTGTCATACTGCAGTGATGAAATGTGCCTTAAGCTATGCTTGTTCTTATCTTGGGTCTTACAGTAAATACCAGGACTCCAGAGGTGGTGGAGTTCTGACAAGAAATCTAAGATGACACTTACCATGAGTGTTTGGTATCTGAGTCTGCCATTGTGCCCTCTTTGAAGGAGAGAAGGGGAAAAAAGTGGGGTAAAAATTTTTTTATTCAGAGTCTCCATGTGATAAATAGCTCAAATATTAGTTACTGCTGCACAGTCTAGAGGTGTCCCTCAACATGGGAGAGCCTGAACTGCAGGACAAGCTTTAGTCTATGCTTAGCTGTAGCCTGACTCCAGAGAGATAGGTCAGAGTAAGACATGGGTAGTGGGAAATAACAAGGCCAGACTGTTGCTCGTTGGTCTTAGCGTGCATTCATCCCGGGGCGTTACTGTGGCTGTGCTTTCCACCGGTCACTCATTCTGGTCCCAGAGTTTTAGCGTGTCCTTTTGTTTTCTCCCAGCTCGAGTTGCAGGTGCTATACAGGTCATGTTTTACAGGGCTGCATGCCTTCTGTTACTGCAAAGCCAGGACCTGTCAATAGATTTGTTTGTGCCAAAGCAGAGCAGTGTTACTGCAGTGTTAGGAGAGATCAGTGCAGCTTGAAAGACCAGCGAGATGCTGGGTCATGGGTTTACCTTTATGGATGTAAAAAAAAAAATAATAAAAAAAAATTCTTCCCTACTGCCATCAGAACTGGACTAATTTGATGCTCTCTAGGGCATTGCTGATGCTTGGTGGTGTCCCCTTGGAGACTCCTGCCTGGAAGTTGCAGGAAGATTCTGGAGATAAAGGCTTTCAGGCAAAGATACATAGAATAAACTATCCACATGACTTTTCTTTTGCCAGGGTATATTTGCTTTGGTGAAAGCAAAAAAGAAAACTTGCTTTCATGCTATGATGGTGAAAACTCCTCAAGATAGACAGAAAGGTCTAGCTTACAGCTTCTGGGGTGGAGAATGCATCACACTAGTGCAACACTTCTTATACCCGTGACTCTGGAGACCTCTGGACTCAGCCAGAGCTGTGGTTGCTTTTCTGTTGAATCCTTATATTGCTACCTAGATCTAGTCTTAGATTTGGTCTTAAATGAGTGAAGCCAGCCTTGTTTTCTTTCTCCTGGGATTGTGTGTTTTTTTAATTAAAGCTGCATTTTCCACAGCTGTCTGGTTCTTGCTGCCACATTCATTCAGGGTACACCAGGTTGCTTATTCCCTTGAGTTCCTGATATTGTCATGTAGAATCAGGGCTGTGTTGTTCTTCATCTTGAACATCCCAAGACAGCAAGAAAGATCCAGGACTTAATTTTCTATTACCCAGAAAAATCCCAAAGGAAGCTGCACAACAGCAGTGCTGCAGTTTTCCTCTCTCAAGCCTCTTTCCTTCCCCAGTGCTGCAGCCTGAAGTCAATGCGGCATTTGCCATAATGGGCAGTGACTTTTTGAGATCAGGCAATGCACTGTAGGCTGTACCACTCTCTAAATAATCCCCCACAGTAAAATGCAGAGCAAGAAAATCCCTTAACAGTTTTTTTACCTGCAAAAATACAAAGAGGAAACTGGCTCACAAGTGCACTTCAGGTGTTGCAGTGTCTTGTTTTCCTTTCCCATCTGTGTTCTACGTCCTCGCGTATTCTGGGCTAACCCATCTGCAGCAGGATAGCAGGGAGGCATCTGGCAGATAAGTCAACCCTCAAAATGGAGGAGGGGAGGGATATTCCTGATTAATTCTCTCACAGCAGAGATGAACTTAAGCAAATGAAATCTGGGGTGAGATGGTGGGTTTTGCATGCCCAGGATACCTCTTGTTTCTCCTGCAAACTTTACCTATAGCTGTAGATGCTTAAAATTGCTCAGCTTCAGTGGCTTGGGGCTGATGCACAGCAGTGAGGGATGCAGGAACTGTGTGGACATCAAACTGATTTGTTTCTATGGAAACAAGTAGATTTCACCATGTTATTGGGAAGTAGGAGGGGAATTATCCCCCTAGGCCTGGTTCTGTCTCTCAGATTGGATTGGTTGCTGCAGTGCAATTGTAGAGCAGCAGCCCATGAAGGGATTATCCATCTAGTCAGGGATCACAACTAGAGAGGGAGGCATGTGGATCCAATCTGCTCCCCTTGCAGGCTTCCTCAGCAGGGATGACAAAAGGCACTGTTGTTGTGTGCCAGGATTCCCAGGGTCACAGCCCTCCGTGCAAGGAATTAACCTTGGTCGCTCGTAGCCAAAAAGGTTTGTGTTCACAGGCAGGCAGCTGTGGCTGTGTATCCTGCCCAGACTTTCCAGTTAGGATGGCTAAGGTGGTGATCTGTGCTCATACTCTAGCACACCTAGGCCAGAGCTGAGAACTATTTGTGGTATCTGCAAGGACTGGTGGAAGCAGATCTTCCAGATGGGTGTCAAGCATTGCTTGCTGATGAGATTATTGTATGCCCTGTTATATTTGGTGTACTGCTTTCAGGGAACTATAGAATTGTTTAGATTGGGAAAGACTTTTAAGATCGAGTCCAACTGTTAACCCAGTACTACCAAGTCCACTGCTAAACCATGGCCTTAAGCACTACATCTACCTGCCTTTTGAATACCTCCAGGGATGGTGACTCAACCTCTTCCCTGGACAGCCTGTTCTAGTGCTTAATAGCACTTGAAGTCCTGTGACTGGAAGTGATGATTTTAAAACTTTCATTTTTCCTAAAATGAAAGCTAATACCATGATACCAGAGAAGAACTAAAAGCTTGACTATAAACCTCTACTGATAGGTTCAGGTAAGAAGAGTACTTGAACTGTGCAGAACACCTACATGTTCCTAGTGGTCTGCAGTACTGAGTCTGTTTGAATGGACCCTGTGCTCTTGTGCAAGGTTCTAGTACTGATCTTTTAAAAGAGGCTGAACAACTTCTCTATTTCAGACTCTTGTATCATAGAATCACAGACTGGTTTGGGTTGGAAGGCATCTTTAAAGGTCATCTAGTTCAAACCCCCCCCAGTAAACAGGATCATGATCATGTTCAACTAGAGCAGGTCACTTGGGGGAGGGGGGAACCTCAGTAAAAAGATGTCTTCCTTGCAGCTAGTCTAAATCTACCTTCCTTTAGTTTGAAACCATGTCCTAAAGGTACTTGCCTATCTAAGCTTCAGCAATGACTCTGAGAAGGAAAGCTTAGATTTCTAGACGGAAAGGAAAGCAGACCGTGGAAAACTGGCAAAAATGATAATGTCTTGGGAAGGAGCTTCAACACAAACAGGTATTCATTTGTTCTCTTTCCCTTCTACAAGTGTGGCACAGGAGTTGTGTAACTTTCTGAGAGCAATTCCGTTTGCTTGGCTTCTGTCTCCCCTCAGTGTGTGTAGGACTTTTGTACATGTGATGTGAACTGAGTCGGGGATGGAGCTCAGCTCTATCAAATTCTTGGTTTATGCTTTGTAATGCAGCCAGTGAGTTGATCAGATGTGGGAACCCTTGGTTATGGGTTTGCAGGGCTTCATCAGAAGAATGTAGCAACATTTGTGCCTTACTTTCAGGTTATCTAAAACCAGGTATGTACACATTTTATATATATATATATATATATATATACACACACAGAATGCACCTTGAAAGTTGGGCCAGATCCTGCTGTAAGCTCTACCAAGCATAAAGCTCAGGTATACTGGCTTCCTTGGAATTACTCTAGACATAAAGCTGCAGAAATCCCTCAGGCAAACTCTTGGCTGTGGCAGTTTACTCTGAGGGCTGGCAGGCCCCCAGGCCATTGAATAAAAGTGTAATACCTGAAGTCTAAGAATGTGTCCGATGTCCTCAGATGTCTCTTGCCCTGTGGAAGCAGTACAAGAGCCGTGAAGCTCTGTACTTCTGCATCAGATTAACTTGCTCACAGAGGCTCTGGTGCAGCCATGACTTGGCATAATGTATACAGCTGTCTTCCAGCTTTTGATGTATCCTGAAGCTAGCGCTGTGTAAAACAGAAAAATCAGCCAAAAGGATTCAAATCAAAATAAACAATAGCGAAATAAATAAATTTTAGCTGTCTGCTTCCAGAGACATGCATAGAAGCATGTGCAGGAAAGGGACTGAGTGAGATAGAAGGAAGGGAAATGTGGAAAGAGTGAATGAGACAGGCACTGATGGCAGTGGCTGCTGGGAACCAGCTTGTGCAGTCAGAGATAAGCCAGAAAAGCAGAATTTAGTGTGCTCTGGAAGAGATTTAGTGTGCTCTGGGTGGATTTGAGGGGAGAGTGTTTCCTAAGCAAGTGTTCATATAAAAATTGCTATGCACTTTTTGCTTTACTGTCTACAAAGGACTGCAGGATGAAGTCTGATCATGGCCTCTGCAGCTGAACTACCAGTGATGCAAGAGGCTGCTGTACAGGACCTATCCCCTCTCTAGTTGTCTGACCCCCCTCAGCCCATACTTGACTCAACAAAGGTGTCCTGAGTGGGAAAATGTGGTTTTGATTAATATTCTTGAAGTTCAAGGCATGTGGGTCCTCCCAGAGACCCACAAGAGCACATAAATATGACAACACTTTTCAGTAACAAAAGGCTTTATCCTGTTCTGTGGGAAAGAGATCTGTGCCCTACCAAGGTGGTGACACAGGGCACAGTACTGGAGACTGTCACCTCTCTGTATGCAGATCACTGGCCAAGGAACTGTGCTGTGTGCCATGGTAAGAGGGCAATCCTTGTGGCTGAGATGGATGCTCATTCAGCTGCTGTCTCTCCATGGCACAATGTTTAGTCCCAAATGTCAGTGAAACGGACCTCACCATTATGCTTGTTCACGAGGAACTGGATTTGACTTGCTGTGCTTACTGGATGTGGGCTTTATGAACAGCCAGCTGTGCGGTTTTCTACGGAGGTGGATTCTCTTGTTGGGGGCAATGTCCCCAAAGGTTTTGTCTTTTTGGCAAAGCCTTTGAGGTGGGATCATTATGTTTTTGGAAATGCTGCCTTTTGCAGTAAATGTAGTTTTCTTATGTGGTTTTATCTACACAATTTTTTAGTAAGTGTTTATTTACTCAGAATACCCCTCACACTTGCTGGGGACCTGTGCTGGTATCAACTGCAGTGCTGTGCAAAGGAATAGGGGAACTCAAGGCAGTGGCATAGGAGAAGGTGAAAACTTCAGAAGTTACTTTCTAATTCATTATCTATCCACTCTGGCTCTTGTTTACATGTTACCCAGTTTATACTGGTGTTTGTGCTTTGCCCTGCTTGGACAGAGCCTGTGAGGTTTGTAAGAGTCTCTAGGAACTCGTGTACAGTGAACTCCCAAACTGGAGAAGAGGTCTACTTGGCCTGCCTTGGTTACTGATCAGGAGAGCTGTACTGGGGAGAAATGGCTAGGTGCTGGAGATGCTGTTTGAGTGCCAGAACTAATTAGCAATGCAATTGTAAGTGTTCCAAGTCAGCACAATAGTGTTAACCTCCCTTTGCACTACTGTAAATAGGAACTCAAGGCACAAGGCAGTGGGAAGCCTTCTCTTTCATTTTTTTGTTTCTGCTAACATGTATATTATGATGACACTCATCAACTATTGCCTGCCTTTATTTTTCACAATTGTATTCCTAAATAATGCGTCATTGTGCACAATAATATTCCCACTATGCTGATGTGGTGTACTTACAATAGATCTTTATTTCTATATGTATCTATTGTGTGGCCAGTACCAATTACACTATAAGAAATTTTATTATGCCAAGTCCTTATGGAATTGCTCTTTCACTGTGGGTTGAGGCTAAGCACACTGTTGTGCTGTGCAGATTTGCAGATAAATAAAACACATGCCCTGGCTTAAAGTTCTGAGTCTAAAAGTGCTAACCTTAATGGAAAAAAATGTGGCCACCTAGGAATGAGACTTACCATGTGATTATGTGTCTGTAGGACTGGTGTCCAAATTCACATGATGCTTGAAGGGAAGATGAAAGCAAAGGCCAGAGAAAACCAGTTAGAATAGTAGATTGATGGGTGCTTTTGTTGATAATGCATCTACTTTTAAATGCTTGCTGTTCATGTTGACCTGTCTGGCTGCTTTTTTTTTTTTCTTGTTCAAGAAGCACTTTGGTTTGGGGATTAGAAGAGCTCATGGAGGCCACAAAGCAGGAAAGAAAAAGTTTGAATTTGTAGTGCAGCCGCCTTGTTAACCTCACGAGTGGCAGAGGAAAGATGAAATTTGTCCTTGTTCTTGCCCCATGTTTGAGTTACAGAATTGCTTGTGAATGTATTTGCGTGTCCCTTGCAGGATCAGAACAGGAAGGTGCACTCAAGATCATGTCTGTTTAACCTGAGCCTGGTGCTCCTTTATGTGTTTTAGGAATGGAAATCTACTGCCACTTCTGAGGTCTTTATTTTAGTAGTCAATAATAGTAAATATTTTTAGCCTTGGAGATATTTTGTGGCTAATGCATAGCATGGGTGTCAGCCTGTGTTTTAAGGATCCATTTGAGGCACATGCTGGAGTAAGAACTATTTGAAAGCTGTTATGTAGTGAGATGAAGTGTTCAGAAAGATTTATAACCTGTTCATAGAATGGGGCCTGTGTGAAGATGGGAATATTGTCATTCAATGCAATGATCAGAAGAGTCTTACGTCAAAGGTACTGATACCCCTGGATTGTCCTGGGGATTCTTGTCCTTCATTGTGCTGTGATGAGCTAATGAAGAGCTCTGGATTGGGATGTCTGTGAATGATCAATGATTCAACCATAAGACTTGACAGATGAAATGAAGACAGTTGGAAGCTGAAGATGGAGCAGGTCTGAACTGTGTAACCAGACAGTAAAATCCATAGGGACAAGAACTGTATTTCTTGCTGGGTATTGGCACACTGCTTTGTGCAGTGCAGTTCTGATTGAATTACTGTCCCTGGGCACCACCAAAACACAGGAAATAACAAATAATGCATTTAAAAAACAAAACCAGCCATATGAAATTGCAGAGCCTCTGTGAATCTTAATTTTCTGAATCTAATATAATCCAAACTGGGGATTAATCATGTCCCTTAATGCCCTATTTGTCTGTAGATGTTTAATAACTAAAATTGAAATTAAATGATCAGATGGTGGTGTTCACTCTTCTGTTCTTTAGAACTACTTTTATGTCTTAAGCTGCTATTCTGACTTTTTAATCAAAGCTTTACCTTCTCTATTGTATTCTAGTCCAAGAATCTCAAAGGACTGAAGCAATAAATTACAAGGATGCTGTATTTCTAAACTAGACCTAGATTTGGATTTCAAACAGCTCTACAAACAGCTTCATAAGCCTTCCAGCTTCCCTGAGGGAGGGAAAGTGGTGGTAGAAGCATTTGGTCTGTCTTCCATTTAGCACAAGAGATGGTATTACAGGCTCAGGTCTGTCGTTGACTGCTGATGACTTGTGGTTTCAACTTCAGTGAAGACTAAAATCATGAATAAGTTAACTCAAAATCAGAAATGCAGATTATCAGTGGATGGAGAAGGTGCAAAACCACTTTAATTCTGCAGTACAGAGAGTAATTTGCTCACAAGGCTAAATAAAGCAAGGACAAAATGAATTTAATGGTCTAGGAGTTCTTGCTGCCTGTCCTGTGAACTGGCAAATATTCTTGGGGTTTCCCTCTGTATTTTCTGTGTATCTTTCTGCTCTTAAATTAAATATTTCCTGGGTTGAGAGCTGGGCTCCTAAAAAAACTTTCAGTGCCACAAAGGATTGCAGCAAGCTTCTTGTCTGGCTGTATTAAGATTTCTAGAACATATGAGTAAAAATAAAGTGTTTCTGTTGGATCTCTCTGAAGATCTGCATTAATTTAGTCCTCTCTCATGGGTGTGTTTGTAGCTGAAATTAAATTTCTTGGACTGTACTACATAACAATTTTTTGACAGACCTCAGGGGGCCTCTCATTAAAGCGATGAGCTGCAGGAAAGGTAGACAGTGTCTATAAGCAGTGTGAAGGAGAGGGCTGGCAGAGGTGCTTTTCCGGTTGTTTGATGGAAGGAGGGAATGCACAATGCTGGTGCTTGTGGTGCAAGAGCATCTCCTGCAAAGCAGTTGCAGTCTGTGCTGATAGGTAGGGATGCCACTGGTATGTTACTTAACTGTTAAATTAGAGTTGCCACTGCTGAAAGTCGTGGCTATGAGATCATAGGCAGGTTACCTGCAAATGGTCTGTTGCTGGAATTAAAGGCCACCGTAACTGCTCCAGGGAAACTGCGCTTTGGAGCACAAACTGAACCAGTGGGCTCACCTCTTCTACCAAAGCATGAAAGGACAGACTTGCTCATGCCATTGCTTTTCTCTTCTGTTTATCGTGTTTGAGATGATAGTCTAACAAAGCAGGTGAACTAGGCACAGTATGTCCATAATGATCCAAAGAGATAATTACCTCTTGTTTAACAAGGAAAGATTTGACCAAGGTCAAATGTAGCCCTACTATAGCAAACCAGCCTACGCAATTCTTTTCTTTTAGTGGAGACAGTCTTTAGTGTAGTATCAGTGGGGAGGGACACAGACCAAATCACCAAAACAAACTGTCTGAAAGTCCAAGTCTGAAAGTTTCCATGTGTGTCTCTTCAGGTAGTCCCAGACTCTTCGTATGGGTGTATCACCTACTTTTTTGACTGCCACCTATCAACATTTTCTTATCGCTCTACAATATATATGTTGAATTAGACAAGCAGTTTGTCAATCTTCTGTCTTCTGAATAGTCTAGGGGAAAAATCTTAGGTCCAAGTTACCTTTAATTTCTAATCTTCTTTACTGCACAAGTCATTAAATGAACTCTGAAACTTTTTTACTGAGTAAATGTGAGCTTTTTTCTGTCATTAACAGCATCTTTTGGTTCTGTAGGATTCCAGGATACCTAATGCATGGAGGGATTTTTGTATAGCATGTCTGGCTTTAATTAAAAAAAAATTAATGGGGCCATCCCCAGTACCCTGATAATAAATGTATTGCATGACATCAAGATTGCCTTAATATGTTTCTGGCATGTTTGAATTTGGTTTGAATGTTGCTCTTACAGTAACTGCTTGATTGTTTTCCATCCCTCAAACATTTTTTAAATTTTTTTACTAATGCAGCTTTCAGCCCAAATCTGTACTTTAATGCAGCTCTGCATACTAAAATAGAAATAAGACTGGAAGGGATGATGTGATTGGGTTTGCCCTGAGGTAGCCGTGAAGCTAGTTGAACATGTGTAAAGCACTTCAGAAGTAATGCAAAATATAACAATAAATGCCTTTTTTAGGTCACTTCCCTGCCTGAACTTTTTCAGCTTGAGACCCATCAAGGTTTGCATCCTTGATTGTTTTTGTTGTCTTGGTTTAGAAGAGATCACCAAATATTTATCTATCTCAATGTCCTCTCTTTGACAGTAGTTAAGAAAAAAATGTGTGAAATATATATAAATAAGGCTCCCAGTAGCTGATAGTTTGGGGAAATGTAGCTGATCTGAGCTTATCTGCGTTTCCCAGTTCTGATAAAAAGCATGGAGGTGCATTGCTAAAACTGGTAGCTCAGTATCTTGATAGGGATATTTTTTTAGTCAATAGCTAAGGGAAAAAAAAAAGATATAAGCAAATTAAATATTTGTATTTCTTGAGTACAGCTTCTCTGTTTTAGCTGCTACTTTGCTGGATGTTTGTGTTTTGTGGATGAAGCCTAGCCTGAAGAAATGGCACAGTGTGGTATTTCTGCTTAAAAGCACAGGAAATCAAATGCTGTTCTGCCACTTTTGTGTGTCTCAAAGCAACAAAAAAGGTAATTTTCAGTTCTTACACGAGGTGAAGGAGAGAAATGGGGTTGATGCCCTCAACCTAATTGAATACTTATTTTAGACACAAAGTTTTGGGTAGGGATGTATGTAATGAGGCTGCTTTTGATGTCATGCTAGAGGCTGCCTTGTCTTACAAGTGGAATCCTTGCTGCCCTTGTTCCAGCACTCAGAACCTTACAGCATGTTATCTCTGAAGGCTTGTTCCATCTTTATTTCCTTCCCCAGCCTTGCTACCATACATCTCCTGTGCTGGAATTGAATAAGGCAGTTTCTCACCCTTCTGCTCTTGTCTGCCCAAGTCATCTGGCATGTTGTTCTTATCTCGTGTATCGTTTCCCTGATTCTGACTTAATTTCATCACGGTGTTGCTCGTCCTGGAGCAATAGGTGTGTGAGTGTCTTTCCTCTGGCTCCTACGTGGACTTTAAAGCTGTGCTGATTATGTTGTCCATGCCACACGTGTTCTGTTGTAGTTTATTTACAGAAGCAGTTTATTATGCCCACTGCAAGAGGGCAGGCAAGACTCCCGTATGCTGCTTCTCCTTGGCACCCAGCCAGCTTGCCACAGAATTTACTAATCCGTACTTTTTAGTGTCTGTGATTTGAGAGGCTTAGTGGAGCAGCAGGAGGAAGGAGTTTGTTCAAGACACTACAGAGAGAAAAGTAGTGAAATAGAATAGGAAATAATATGGATGCAGTGGGGTGATACAGCATCAGTTGTGGGGGGCTGTATGAAAAGCTTTTTGGCTGTAACTTCTCATAGGAGTCAAGCGTCGAGAAAACGTAAAAGTTGAGTTGCATGTACCTCCCAGTAGTTTGTGGGTAAGAACATGCATTCATCTTCTGATATTGGGGAGCAGATTGCACACATTTTCACTTAGAACTAAAGCAGCACTAAGATTATTGATTTAGGTGACTAAATGTGGCTAATGGATTTGTCATCTTGCCTTCTATGAAGACTTGGTGCTTGTTTTCTTTTCTTGGAATAACCTGAACTGTTTCAGGTAACACAGTAAATGGTATATTTTTTTTTATAATACTGGAATCCAGATGCCACAATTTTTGTGGCAATGTGCTAGAAAGGGAATCTGTAGTAATAGGCTACCTTTTTCTCAGGTACAATAAATTAAAAATAAGTCAGTGAAGCTCATAGGGATTTTTTAATCTAAAAACCTGATGCTAGGGTAGGACTTTCTCACTCACTGACCACAGACATCTATAGCAATGGAGCTGAGATGGCAGAAAGCTGCTGGAATGATGCAGTGCCTCAAAGATTCCAGGGTTAATACCACTGGAATGGAAAAAAACTAGAGCTGTATTAATTGAAAAACTAATGAAAGACAAACCCCAGTTAACTCTATACTTCCAAAAAGTCCAAAATAATGAAAAAGGGCTACAGTCTTCTTGTAACTGGTAGAGTTGTACCAGGGGTCCCATTACTCCAACACTGGTAATTTACAGGAGATTTTTGAGGTGTTGGAGATAGTAGGATGCCTCCTTAGCTTCACCTGAAATCGCTCTGTGGTTATTGTATATTATCAAGTAATTCTGACAGTCACACGGATGCAGAATTCCTTTTATAGCTGAGGAAAGGGAAATACAGAGAAATAGAACAACTTGCATAAAGCTATGCAGGAAATCAGTGGCCAAACCAGGAGCTTAAAACTGCTCAAGTCCTGGTCTCATGTTAAAAACAAACTCATTCCTCATCTTCATTTGTCAGTGTTAAACTTGTGTAGGACTAAGAGCGAGAGGTTTAAAATGGAGAGCTCTGGATTTCTCATTCAGCAGAGCAGTTAGTCATTCTGAATTAGCAAAATTATTCATTGCCACAGCTATCAAGGGAGGGAGGATTGTGCTAGAATCCCAGCCATATATATAGGGCTTCTTTTAACAAGGAAAGATCTATATCCACACTGGAGGAACCATGTTTTGAAATTGTGCTTCTCCCCCTGGGTAAGGAATCAGTGGATTGTATTTTCAGAAATGCTCAGTGGCTCTTGAAGAGCTGCGTGAACAGCAGAGTACTTGAGAACCAGGCCACAAACCAGCAAGGTCATGGGCAGATGCTGTGAGCATGCCTTGCTTTGCTCAAAGCACTTGGGAAGCAAAGGAGAACTTGTGGGCTTGTGGCTGCAGAGTCAGCATTTGGAGGATAGTGAAAGGCTTCCTTCCTCTGAAATGAAGCACACAAAAATTCGGGCTTCTTGTGAACATAAGGAAGCTGTTGCTGCTTTTGCCTTGGCAATACTTGTGTCTTGAGTAGTTAGCCAGGAGGCCAGGAGAAGCCCTGGGTGGAGTCAAAGCTTTGGCTGCTCTTTATTCATTCAGATGTATCACGCGGTGTTTGCATGCTGGACGGTGTGGGGTATTCTCGAGTCCCAAAACGCGGGGTGTGAGTGACTTTGTAGTTTGGGTAACTGTATTTTGTCAAAAAGAGGCATGCTAACTTTCAGGCTCTGCTTCAGCTTCTCTTTTTTGATGAAGGGGATTTTTTTCCTAGAGAGCTGTATTAAATGGGTTTGTGAGTTAGCTTGGAGCTCCAGCTGAAGGAGCTGTAGCTGTTACAGAAAGGGTAAGAGGGGTGTGCTGTGAGTATGGTCTTCTGAACAGTAAGCTCTTCTTCATAAGGCGAAGCACTTGACTTATAGTGCCTTAAACTTTTCTCAGCCCCAAAGCTGACACTCCCTATTAGAATCTGTGTGTGCTTATAGAAGCAGAAAAGCTGTAAAAAAGGAAGGAAACAATCATCCACTCATCAAACTTCCTGTTTCATTTCAGGGACTTTTTGCCACGTGGATCTGGCATCGTAACCAGGCGTCCCCTGGTCCTGCAGCTGGTAAATGCCAGCACAGGTATGTGAGCTTCCTTTCCCCATGTATCCAGCTGGATTGTTGTTGTAGTCAAGAAAAGTCTTATTTGATCAGTGGTGGCACTGCTCAGTGTGGGGAAAAATAAATAGAATTTTCCCCATTAAAAATGACCTGCTTTCAGTTCTACCTGTTTAACAGCCAATAGATTCAGTGTTCAGAAGCAAAATGCTGCTTAGTTTTTTGTCTAATTTATTAGGCAAGGCTCCATGCATAGTTATCACAATTTTCCTTTGCCTGTGTAGCTGTGACTCTTACAAGTGGGTAAGACCTAAAAGCCAGATGACCCTGCTGATAATCTACTGAAATAAGGAGGCAAGATGATTTAATGTACAAAAAACCCCAGTGTGATGATGCTGGAATCTGCTAGAGAGAAACTACAGAGGTCTGTGACTGCTCCCTTGGGCAGTTCACTGGTTTTGCTCCTTTCATGATATTTTTATTACCATTCCTCTTCACATAAGTTAAGATCTCATCCAGGAATTGGCAAGGGAACGTTTCAGGGTACTCTCCCCAACACAAAACCCCAACCACCAGCCAATTCAAAACCATGTTAAGAAGAGGTTGTTTTCTCTCGAGTCTGTTCTCATTGCATAATGTGTCAGTTACCCCCAGCACCCCCAGAGCTAATCCAAGTTCTCCAAAGTTCTCCTATCTCCCAGTGTAGCTGTGGAAGTCACCACTGCTGCAGGCAGGTGCGTGCCAACTTTGTTTAGTGCCAACAGAGGAGGTCCTCAATTATTTGAAAGCAAACAAGTGAGGATGCCACTTCAGCTGAGACAAAAGGTGTGCTGTGATGATGATGTTGGGCTCTTGGATGTTGATCAGATAATGCAACTGCAGTACCTTCTTTGCCAACCTGCCTGGTCCCAGGGGGAAAGGCCCTTGTCAGACTTGATCCCTTCAAATATTTTTTTTTGGTGGTTGTTGGGTTTTGATTTTTTGTTTGGTGGGGTTTTTTTCGCTTTGGGAAGTGAAGTTTTATTTTTTTGAGTATTTCTCTAATATCAGTGACTGTTGCTGACTCTCTGCTTCTGTGTAAATAGAATATGGTGAGTTTCTACACTGCAAAGGAAAGAAATTCACTGATTTTGAGGAGGTCCGTTTGGAGATTGAGGCTGAAACGGATCGTGTTACTGGCTCCAACAAAGGGATTTCCCCTGTGCCCATCAATCTTCGAGTCTACTCTCCCCATGGTGAGTCCTAATGCAGCATCTGAGTCAGGAGATAGATGGGGCAGTTTGCTGCTTCTGTCCTGAAGGACAGGAAGAACAGAGATGAAATGGGGAGTGTGCTTGGTTTTGGCTTTAATCTTCATGTGCCTGGGCTATGCTGTAGCAAACTGCCAGCCTACGTAGCATTTGGCTGGGCAGGACTTGTGCTTGATTTTTAGTGTTTATTTTTTCTCTCAGCAAGACAATTAAATGAATTAATTTGATTAATTAAATGAATTTAATTCCTAGGGCTGCGTATTGTAGGCCTTCAGGAGAAGGCTTAGCTCACTCAGACAGGAGCCTGCCATGAGTAAGGGTAGTAGAACTGAGCTTTTCAATACTGGTGATAACTCTGAGTGGAACCAACTCTTCTGACTCTCCAGTCTGTTATGAAGTGAAAAAAGTACTCTCATCCCTTCCCTTTCAGTGTAGCATATATGGAAGGACTTTAAGGATGCTGTATCAGTGTGAAAACAAGAGATTTAGAGGGAAGGATGGCGAGATCACTGATCACAACTAGTAACAATTAGCTCTTAGTAAGCAGTAACAAGAATTAGAAAGCTTTATGTGCTGCTGTGTGTGCCTCATGTCTAGTTTATAGTGGAGACACTAAAGCTATGGGTTGTACTTAGAGACCAGAATGTTCCTACCTCACACTCTTGTCCTATCTCCTGTTTCTTATGTCTAGTCCTGAACCTGACCTTGGTGGATCTACCAGGTATGACAAAAGTCCCAGTAGGGGACCAGCCCCCTGACATCGAGTTTCAGATCCGAGATATGCTCATGCAGTTTGTCACCAAAGAGAACTGCCTTATCCTGGCAGTATCCCCAGCCAACTCCGATTTGGCCAATTCTGATGCCCTGAAGATTGCAAAGGAGGTGGATCCTCAAGGTAAATACCTCTTAATTTAGCTTGCCATTACTAGACAGTGGCCTGATTTTTTTTTCTTTTATCTTTTGGTCATGATTAGCCCATTAACTGTAGGCTCCTGTCTGTCTTGGGTTGTATCTTCACCAACCCACATTCTTCTGAGTGCTGTTAGTGAGTGTTAACAATTACTATAGTACAGTTTTTGTTATTCCCCTTTTCCTTTGTCCAATCCCCATTTCTGAAGGGCTGAAGGATATCCTTTCCTTTAGTCATTATGCCTTCTGCCAGCAGAAAGTAGGAAGATCTACACTAGAATCCCCCTCTGGTATCACAGCGTGTGTGTTTCATCAGGGTACAACTGAGAACTGAGCTTTATTGTTTGTCTTGCTTTCATGGCCTTTTAGACATGATCAGAACTGTAATGTTTGAGTTAAGGATCCCTTGAGTAGCCAGGTTGGGCAATCTGTAAGCTCTGTGAACAGAGGAAAATATTGCATGAGTTATTTGCCTTTGATCTGGTAAGTTTGTGTGTTTTTCTCCATAGGGCAACGCACTATTGGAGTCATCACTAAACTGGACCTTATGGATGAAGGAACTGATGCACGAGATGTATTAGAAAATAAATTACTTCCTCTTCGTAGAGGTATTTTTCCTCGTACTTTGTCCATGATCATCTTCCTCTGTTTTCCCTGTGAGGTGTCCTGGCTTTATCCCCTTCCTCCAGTACATCCTCTTCCTGAAACATCTGTTACAATTTGCAGCTCAGCTATTTCTGTTCCAAGCTGGAACTGAGAGAAGGAACAGGGATCAATTGCACTGTGAAGATGAACTTCTTGGGTATTTGTACACTGATAGGTAGTCCTAGCAGGAGCACAGCCTTATGCTCTTTCTCTTTCCTTCTATTAATAAAGCAAGCTGCTAAAATGGAACTCCTGTCTAAGACTCCCCTTGTCTTTTATCTAGATGAGATTCCAGGGGTATATGAGAGGAAATATTCATTTTCAACTGTAGTACATGCTCAGTATAGCTATAGTGAAGCACCTATCCTAAGGACTTTGACAGAAGACTCGAATGAGACAAGGACATGCTTTGTGGTTGGGAGATAAATTAGCTGCTACTTAGTTGCATAGTCACTTTTGTCCCGCATGCCCAAAATATCAGAGCCTGGGCCATTCAGAGGAAATTTTAGTCTTAAACTCTTCCAATTGATTCCTAATAATGTGTTGCCACCAGAACTCTTTTTTGCAGTGCTGCCAGCTGGGCAAGTTCCTTCTCAGTCTGAGTCACATTTACATTCTCATCCTTGCAACCATCTGATCTCTAACCCTGCTCTTTTGCAGGTTACATTGGTGTAGTCAACAGAAGTCAGAAGGACATTGATGGCAAGAAGGACATTCAGGCAGCTCTGGCTGCAGAGAGAAAATTTTTTCTCTCCCACCCAGCCTACAGACACATGGCTGATCGCATGGGAACCCCCTACCTGCAGAAAGTATTGAACCAGGTACTGTCAACCGTTGAGAACTGCTGCCCACTATGTCCCAAGAAGAGCTGGGCTGGCCCTGGATACACCCAGCACGTAATTGGTGTCTGTCCTGGGACATACCTCTTATTAGGACCAGTCAGAAGTGTTGAACATAGAGAGGAGCATTCCTAATTTATTTTGTGGTGTACAGGTAGCAACCTCTTCCTTGTAACCACCTACAGCTTTATTATCTTAAACCTTCTTGTGCAGCAATTGACCAACCACATCCGTGACACCCTGCCAGGGCTGCGGAACAAACTCCAAAGCCAGCTTCTCTCCATTGAGAAGGAGGTAGAGGAGTACAAGAGCTTTCGCCCCGATGACCCTGCTCGCAAGACCAAAGCTCTGCTTCAGTAAGTGGCCGCAGCAGCCTGTCCCTCCCCGGAGGTGACCACTCAGCCATGACTTCTACTTCATGCTTTTTGTTTTCTTCCAGGATGGTCCAGCAGTTTGCTGTGGACTTTGAGAAACGCATTGAAGGTTCTGGAGACCAAATTGATACCTATGAGCTGTCAGGGGGAGCTAGAATTAACCGCATCTTCCATGAGCGTTTCCCTTTTGAACTGGTGAAGGTACTGCTTCCCTCTGCTGCTGAGATCGACTTTGTCTTCTTGGCAGTTGTCCGTTGCCTCTTGTCTCCTTGCCTCTCTTGTTCTTTTTCATCACCTGCCTTTCCTTTTGACTGCCATGTGTTATGTTTTTCTTTTATCAGCTCTTCCCATTGTACTGACCGTTCCCTCAATTCCTGCCCTTGCCACAGAACTTGATTTTCTCTTGGTTAAGTGACAATATTTCCTTAATTCTAAAATGCTAAATTAAATGTGCAAAATCATTTAATAAAAACCAGTAGATCGATGACTGAATATCCTTGCAGATATGTTGTGACAAAGCTACTTTGAATTTAACAGATGAAAGGTGCTGAAAAACTTCTACTCTTTTGATCCTGAGCACCAGACTAGACCTAAAGCTGCCCTAATATGCAAGAAGCAGGAAAGAGCTTCTTAGATATACCTGAGGTTACTTCTATCTGTCCCTTATTAATGGCCTAGGGGCAGGAACAGCGTAGGAACTGTTCTGCTGGCATAGCAGTTGAGGAGAATTTTTATTGAATGATAGTTTTCTTGGATGGTGAGATACACTAATCTGGTCAGAAGTGGTAGGGAAAACTTTTAATATTAGTTAGAACAGACTCAGGAGCCAAATCATTCCACTGCTGGATTTTCTCCATTTTGCTGCTTTTTCTTGCACTTGAATGAATCCTTTTTAGTGAAGTACACTTTTTTGTATGTGAATTGTAAATCTACTTCTGTTCACTGAAAAACAAACAAACAAAAACCCACCAGCCCAGCTGCCAAGACCTCATGCTAAATCTTGGGAGACAACCCAGTTTGTTGTAGAAAGCAATTAGCACTTCAGTCCTATTGCATTATCTCAGAGAAGCTCCTTGGGAGTTGCTGGGCTTGACATCTGTCAGTGTAGGCCCTTAGCTGTTCCTGTCTGTCTGGGGTGTCTGCATTAGCAGTAGAAACTTTACTGCTGGACTCTGTATCCAGTACTTGGGCTAATAACTCATCTGTCACATGAGTGCTGGCATGGGGCCTCTGCTCTGTAAAGCATGCTGTTGTCTATCCTGGAGTTGCGCAAGCATCGCAGTTTCTGATCAAATTCTCTTTTGGTGCAGATGGAGTTTGATGAGAAGGAGCTGCGGCGGGAGATTAGCTATGCCATCAAGAACATCCATGGTATCAGGCACGTATCACTCGCTAGGAAAACCATTGGCTGCATAGCCTTGTAAATACCTCTAGACGTTCTGAACGGAGTTGAAGACTTCAGAGGTACGGTAGGTCAGCCAGAGGGGAGGGGTGACCTCCTTGGACCACCTTAGTGGCTTGAATCTGGGACTAGGGACGATCATCTGAGTCAATTTCTTTTCCCATGGGAGAGTCACAGAAGCCTAAAAGGTAAAACTGTCTTGGTGACATTTGTCTTCCTCTTCTTGTATCTTGACATAAAGATACAAAGAGGGATGCAAGCCCATACTGCTCCTTTATTTAGTTCAAACTAAAACATTGGTTTTCACTTTCTGCTTCTGTACTAACCAACAGTTAGTTGTTCAAAAGAGCTCTTGCTACTGAGCACATCCTCCCCAGAGATTTGAGGGAGCACTGGGGTGCCTGTCACCGGGACCCCAAAGGCCCCAGGGTGTAGTTAGCAAACACACTTGCATTCCCCCTCAGCAGAGGTTAGCTGGCTGAGCACAGCCCTGAGAACCTGAGTCGTGTGCCACTCCTGGGAAGGTGAGCAGAGCCTGGTGCCTGTCAGACCTTTCTCACATGCTGGGATGTGAGCAAATACTGACCTAGATTTATCTTAATACCTTTCTTTTGCTCAGTTGCTAGCTGAGCTTGATAAAGGGTATCAAATGTTGGTGTTCTACTAATTAAGGAAATCTTTCAGAAAAGGTCCCATCTGCTGCACAGTTCTGAGATCAAATCTGCTGTGGAGGGGTCAGTTCCTGCCACCCTTAGGCCTGGTGGCCGAGGTGCAATGGTGGCCTCGGCATGGCTGTCCAGCTAGGATCCCTTTTGCCCTCAGCCTGTCCTTTCTGGGAGGTGCCAAGTGTCCCCCATTTTCCATGGCCTCCAGTCAGGGCTTATCTGAGGATGTGACACTCCCCAGCCCCCTGTTTCAGTGGTGGTGGTACCTGCTCCAAGACATGTGTGTAACGCTGTGACATTCTCCTTGCCCCTTCTCCCCCTCCTGCCTTGTTCTTGTCCCCACCCTGGGTGTTTAGAACCGGTCTCTTCACACCCGACATGGCCTTTGAGACCATTGTGAAAAAGCAGGTGAAGAAGATTAAAGAACCTTGCCTGAAATGCGTGGACATGGTCATTTCGGAGTTAATCAATACCGTTAGACAGTGCACCAAGAAGGTAACCAGAGGCAGCATGGAGCTGGCACCTTCCACCCGCTCGCTGGCTGCGGCACAGCATTGTGACCTGGGCAGGGACTTGCCTGCAGCCACACTCGGTGTTTCAAACCACCTCCTCAGCATGACTAGACCTGAGCGGTACCAGCCTGGGGCCATCCAGCCAACAAGCCAAACAGGAAGGGAAGTGCTGGGGGATGTAGGCCATGACCCTGCTCCCTGAGTGCTGTAGAGCTGAGGGGTGCTAGAGATGCCCCTGCCACCCCTCTGTAGTGTGATTCCTGATTCCTTCTAAACTGAAGGGTGTTTATTATGTGGCCACATTTGACTTTAAATTTAGTATCTGGATTTTTTTTTCCAAGCCAGAAACTGGGATTTAAATTTTGTCCCCTCTGTTCTTGTAGAAACGAGAGTGTAATCCCAGTCTGGCCGTTGGGTGCTGTTGAGGGAGTGTATGGGGCTGAATTTCAGAGGCTGAAGCAGCTACACCTATGGGCTGTATTGCAGGGAAATGTTCCTATGGTGTTTGGCTTGATTGGTTGGCTTGGTCCATACCCTGTTCTGAAAGAGCAGCACATGGCTGAGGAGAAGCAAGTTAGACATTTCCTTCAACCTCTGGGGTTGTTCCCCCCTCTCTGAGAGGGGGCTTCAGATTTTGCCCTTTGGGATCCATACTGGTATCTGCTGGGGCAGAGGGAAGGAGTGTGCCTTGATTCTGCCATTCGGATGTGGCAGCTTTTGTTTCTGGGGTTGAAAGTAGCAAGATGAAAACACTTATGCCATTCATCTCAGCCATGTCTTGCTGCTTCAGGCAGGCCTAGATACTGGTGAAGAGGCATCTCAGTCAGGGTGGTGGCCTGGGCACTGGAGACTGGAATCACCACTGGCTATTCAGGTACAGGTAAATGGCCATTGCTGGAGGTGTCTGGAGAGTGATGCCCAGTCCCTGCATGGGTGGGGAAAGGTGCCCAAGTGGTGATACTTGCCATCACTTGCAGAGATGCCTAGTCCTTAGGGCCAGGTGCCTCTCTAGAAGGGCTCAGGCACCCAGGCACATGCTTTGCCCCCTGGCACAGACTGGGAAAGCAAAGTGGATGCGGTGAGAGATCGCTCAGGTTTCTAGTGTGCTGGAGGAGCTTCCTTTTTCTGTCCTGCTGTCCTCTCTTGGGGTGTGTGACTGTGGGGAGCACCCAGAAAATTGCCATTAGAGCCTGGCGACAGGTAAGCACAGGCCCTCGGGCTGCCAAGTATCCAGAGTCGCCTGCTAACTGGATCAGAAGGGCCCTCCTTTTTCATGCCCTCTGAAGCTTCTCTTAATTTTTTTTTAATTCACCTATCAGTTGCTATTCAAAAACCTCCCATTCATTTTTTCTCTTTGCATCCTTCTCTCCATTTCCCACTTTTTTCATTTGTTTCTTTTAGTTTCCTCTCTTACTGACAATTTCAGAATAGACCATCTATTCTGACAGCAGCAGGCTCCTCAAGTGATCAGGTGGTGGGTACAGCAGGGTGGGAATTAAGGGAGGAGAAGGGACTACAGGGGTGGGGGAAATGTCAGCGATTCAGGATGGAAGCATTCTGGTTTAGCCTAAATCCCATTGCTAAGAATTTGGTGGTTGGCTTCAGTGCTAGTTCCTGTGTGTGCTCTAGTAGCCATGGTTTCAGTTTTGTATCTGAAGAAACAAGATACTGTCACACAGGTGATACTCAGGTACTGGAAGGGACTGATTTTTCTAAATATTTTTTGTGTATGCGGGGCCCCCTAAGTCTGAGGGTGGCAGAAACAACGTCTGTTGAGCTTAGCAGGGCAACTGGATTAGTGGGAAACTGCTGCTGAGTCTGAGGATGTGATCTTGACTCTGGTAATGCCCTTGGCTTGCTCAAAAGGGGCTTTGGCACCTTGAGACAGACCCTTGGGTGAAGCTGAATCCTGCAATGTATTCTAACTCTTGGCTGCTCGAAAGAGAGACTAAGGCAGCTCCTATGATGTGTGTTGAAGAGTGTTTTAATGCTGGGGTTGCTTGGGGTCTTGCAGGTTTTAATCCACAGAGATGCAAAAGAAGAGGTGAAGGGGGAAATACCTGATTTAAATGAGGTGTGGTGTGGTGCTTATTTCTGCTAGCTCTGAGTTGGTTGTTAGCTGTAGGCACCTCAGCTTTGACTTAACTCTTGTTTAGAAAGGTAGTATGTCTTTCCCTTATCAAGGGGACATTGTCCCCTTGAGAGCACTTGCAAAGCAGTACTGCCCCTGCGAAAACAAGTATCCCAGACTGTGTAACAAAGAGCATCCTGGTAGAAGCTCTGAAGTGTTAAAGGTGTGCTGAAAAACTTCTTTGGGTGGCTTCAATGGAAGTGATAGTGAAGTGGTAGTACCAGGAGTAGTTAATGCTTCCTTAAACCCCAACAGGCCTGTGTTGGGTCTGGTGCTAGAGATAAACTGGGGCAGAATGGATGCTTTGGATGGCTGGGGATGCCCTGTAGTGTGTTTGCATTTTCTAAATACTGAGTCCATCTGTTCTTCCTTGTTAAGTCAATGTTGCAGGGAAGCAGAGTGAGATGAAATACTCTTTAAGTGGAGCAGTTTGTCTGAATCCCTAAAACAGACATCAAACCAGTTCTGCCAAAACAAGATGCAAGTGATAGACCTTTGCAAGTCCTAGCTTGGCTCCTGCTCAGGCTTCCTGCAGCTGGAATAAGGAAAACATGAAGGGGAGGTAACTGTGGTGGGAAGGAAGGGAGAATGCCTGAGGGAAAGGGAAATGAGGCATGGTGAGCTTCTAGGAAGAGGGGCAAGAAGCTTTTCTTCAGGAAGAGATCACTTGATCCCTGGGGCGGGTTCTATCCGTTCATCTTGCTCTTGAAAGCTCATCATTTCACTGTCCCAGCTGCTCCTACCTCCTTCCCTTTTGCCACTTCCATTTGCTTGTAGACTCTCCTGATACTTGGCAGTGCACAGGACCCATAGCAATGCTCACCTGGTTCAATAAAGTAATGGAATGAACCAAAAATCTCACTTCTCATTTTGCCTTGTGTTTTCTCTCTTTTTCCCTTTTCCTTCCTTCTTTCTTCCTCCTTCCCGCTCTTTCTCTGCTTCGCTTTCTTCTTCCTCGTTGCTTCGTCCCACCCTGCCCCTGCCATGCAGAACGGGTCTCTTCACGCCTGACCTCGCTTTTGAAGCCATAGTGAAAAAGCAGGTGCAGAAGTTGAAGGAGCCGAGTCTGAAGTGTGTGGATATGGTAGTGAGTGAGCTCACATCCACCATCAGAAAGTGTAGCGAAAAGGTAAAGAAACAAAAAAAAAAATGCAAAGAAAGGTCGATACCCACTCCCTTCCCACACGCTTCCATGCTGGTTCTCCACACATACCTCAGGAACTCAGCAAACCTAGAGAGAGGGAATCGATATCAAGATGCATCTAAAGGAGAGCAGCAACCTGCAGGTATAAGAGCAGTTCACAAGTAGGCCAAGAGAAGTGGGCATCAGCTGATGGGCTCTCTAGCTGAGAAGTGAGCTGGGATCCAGTGGATTACTTCAGCGTACATCTTCCTCTGTCTAGCTCAGTGGCATTGATCTCAGTGTGGATCAAACTCTTTGCAAACCCCATTTGCTCTGCCACCACCTGCACATTTGGAACCTCTTGCTTATTTTTTTTTCTGGAACCCCCTTAAAAAAATCCAGATACCTTAGAAAAAGCTAGAAAGCCAGAAAAACACCTCACATCTCCACAGCACGAGTGGTCTGCAGGATTCATCCTGTCTGCAGAGCTAAGCAGAGCAGTAGCACATACACACCAACAGTCAGAAGTTTGAAGTGCAAGATGTTCTGCAAGAAATACTGGGAGTCGACACAAGACTACTGTCCCGAAAGGCTTGGGGAGAAGCTTTTCCAGGCATTACACCTTCTGCATCATTCTCCTGCTGATCTCTCTCACTCCATGGGCTATGCTCAGTGGGAGGTAGTGTGGGTGCTTTTCCTTGTATGCTGAGAGTCACAGGAGGTGAAGCCTTGGGCTAGCAGAGGGCAGCAGCAGGTGGAGAAGGAAACTGCTGCAAGTGACATGGAGGGTGTCAGATACTGCTTAGGGGCTGGGGCAGGAGTGGGTTTGTTTCCCAGGTTGATTTCCTCCAGGAGAGGGCACCACATGCCTCCTTAAAAAAAAAAAGCAGATGTGGCAATTAGTGTTAAACTTAACCAGTGAGGGGCCAGAAACGTGTCTGGTACAACAGCAGTGTTCTCGAAACAGAGTTAGAAAGGGCTGTTTTGTGAGTTACTTTAGGACTTGAAAACTGCAGTTCCTTACTTCTGGGGTTACAGCCAGGCTCACCAATATATACCCCTAAATTGGGAAGGATGGGAGCATAAGAAGTGATAAGACTTCAGAGTGAAGGCAAGAGCTGAGCTAATAAGGTCTGGCTGTATTTAGGAATACAGAGCTCACCACCATCTCTAAGGAGACATTTTGATGTGCCCTGAGTTCAGCCCTATTGTCCAAAAAGAGACTTAACTGAAAAGTAAAATCACTGAAGAGAATGAGTTATAACAAAACTCAAACCAATACACCAGTCTATTTCTTGCAGAGTCCTACTGTTAGGAGGTTGTGGAGACTGATGTAGCAAGGCAGAGCAACTCCTTTCCAGCCTGTTTCTCTTGGGGATTTTTTTATTTTGATGGGTTTAATTACATTCACTGTTTTCTGTATCTGGCTGGAGATGTCTGTTCTGGGTGGGAAGGGAGAAGGATCTTGAAAACATTGAGTGTGGTGAATTCCACTTTTTCCACTAGACCACATCATGGATTTTAATTTGACATGGTGCAGGACCCCATGAGGATGTTCCAAAGTAATGCAACCAAGATAGATCCTGTAGGGAAGGTGATAGTAGCAATGACACTGTAGGAGACTAGTGGCTGTAATAAAAGCTGGGAAGGACAGGGAGGCCAATGTTAAACAGAGATGAGAAGTGCCTGCCTGAAAAGATATCTAGTGATAGTACTAGAAAATAAGGAGGGTTTTAATAATGTCTGAAGTTAAATGCCTATGTGTAGTGAGAAGCTTAATCTTAGAATCACAGAATCTTGCTTGTGTCTCCCTCTGCAAGAGTAGAAGGTAACTGCCATAGACCACTTTAGGATAGCAGCCAGACTGGGATGGGTTCTGATGGCGTAAGGCAAAGGGTAGTAACTGCACAGGGGCATTAGTTGATTTGCAATGTTTATCTTGCATGTTACAGCCCTAACTGCTTGATGTGGACGAGAGCATGTGCTATTAGGGGAGGCACCTGGAAAAGGCTACTTTAGGACTGATGCTAATTGTAAGGTAATACCTGGCCCACTGGGCTGTGGATGGATGCTGCCTTTCAGATGACAAAACCAAACCTTTAAACTCCAAGTCCTGCAAGGGCTTCTTGAAAGGAAAACTGCTTGGGCTAACGCCTCTTGAATTAGCTTAACAGTCCTGTAGCCTTTGTTGCTGTCTGAACTATTTGTGTGTTACTGTTTGTGTACTGTCACAATTACTTCATTTCACCCAAGATAGTGAAGAAATCTTTGTATTTGCAGTTGATAAAGCTGCACAGATGGAATAATATGAGGCTATCAATAAAGAACACAGAAGGTGGCAAACCCATCAGTTCATTGCATGCTACAGAAGTACAGCTTTCCTGTATGAAAGGAGACTTACAGTTGACTATTAGACAAAGTGGAGGGCTGAAGAGAAGGTAACCATTAACAGCTGTTCTCTGACTGGACTGGTTCTGAGCTTCCTCCAGTTGGTTAAATGGAGTGGAGCTCCAAAATAACAGAAAGCTGGCATAAGCATGCAAGCCTTTACATTTAGGAGGATAACGTTCTAGTTAGTGGTTTTTTCCAAAAGCAGGAATCTTCTGTGCCAGACAGTGCAGGAAGGTCTTGCAAGTCAGCAGCCCTTCAGCTAAAGGTTGATCTTTGTACTGACAAGGACTCCTGGAATCTGCAAAGAGGGGAACTAAGGGACATTGGGACAAATTGGTTTTCAAAGAGGGCTATGAGCTTGTTTTTTTATTAAACAGGCAAATGCAGCTAAAACAGGATTGAAAACCCACTTGAACTGGGATATGATCCCAGGCTGACAGTCTTAACCCCTTGAAGGGTCGCCTGCTCTCCTGTCTTTCAGAGTCATGGCATTTCTGGGTGCTGTTTGTACTGCTGGTGATAACTTCTTGCCCCTCTATGCCCTATTGCATGTTCCCTGTGGGTGTGACATCCTATGGCTTGTCTGTGTCCTTTCCTTGCCTACTCTTGCTTCCCCTGTGCATGCTTGGGGTTTGGAAGCTCCTGCATGGAGACTGATGCTATGAAATTTATTTTTGCACATGGATGTTGCTGGATGACCTGGGTTCTGAATAAACCATGATTTGTTTTGTATTTTGTGTGCATTTGTACTGGTGGGGAGTGCAGTGGGAGGAGAGGTTTGTGTGGGGGTTTTTGGTTGTTTTTTTTTATTTTTTGACTGTTTTGTTTTTGGGTTTTGTTGTTTTTTTGGGTGGGTGTTTTTTTTTTTAACTTTAAGAAGCTGAGACTTGCTTAGAGGTTTTCCAACTTCCTGTTTTTCTGTTTGACATAACTTGCCTATCCTTTGCCAACCCCTCAAAGGAAACAGGAAGCTTTGCCTGTGTGTCTGAAGCAACCAGCTGCCTGAACCATAAAGATCATGGAGAACACAGTTTGTGCTTTCAGTACAAGGTGGTGCTGTGGAACACTAATTCCACTTGTGGCTTTTTTTTTCCTGCCTCCATAGGGTCACTGATGTTCAAAACAAACCACGCATTTGAAAACAAGCAGTGTTGAAGCCAGTCCTCAATTTCAGTTCCAGGCTATTGCAACTTGCTTGACTGTAAGGGGACTGAAAGAGTTTGAGACCATTTGTGGTCAGATGTTAAGAATTTTGTTACTGGTTACACACTTTGAGCCAGTTCCTTCTAGCATGTTATAATTGCTTATTTATACAGAACAAAAGGCCAAACCAGTTTAAGATCTCCTGCAAATTGAAGGTACAAAGCAAATGCAATACCCTAGGCAAATGAGATACTTTTGTTTTTTTAATACATCCTCTTGAGGGTATATATGACTGATATTAGCAAATGCTGTCTGACATCATAGTCAAATTGCAAGTAATATTAAAAGTGGCGGAAATTATTTCAAGGGGGATAGGTAAAGTGGGGAAAGGGCTAGATCCTGGGTCTGGAGGATTAATTTAATTTGACTGTGCTGGGCCTGACCTGAGATGAACAGTTAACTGCTGTTGAAATCACTAGAGCCTTATGAATCTAGCAAGTAGGTAGGTGCTGTGTGAAACCCAGAGGGATTTAAGGGTGTGCATTTTGGAAGTGTTTATGTATGATCTTTGTAGATATTCTTTTTGCACCACAATCAGTAAAGTTGTCCTGCTTCTCTGAATGGGCAGGAAAGAATTCCCTCCTCAGTAATGTGCAAGAGGTATCGTGTAGGTGTGGTGCAAATACAGACCTTGGGTATGTAATTCTGTGGGTGGACAACACAGGTGGAGAGCAGGTAGAAGCAGCTGGATACCTAGAGCACAGCATTTCTTGAAAACATGTACTTCTGAGGTAGTCAGATTCTCCCATCAAGAGGGACATATGCTTTCCCTTAGTGCCTTGACAAATGGGGATTGAAATTCCACTTCCCAGGGAGACTTTCCATAGGATTTAGGAGGTTGAAGCAATGGGCCATTCACCTACTTAGTTTACTACAAGGAGATGCTGAATATCTAGAGAAATTGTTCACTTGAATGGGAAAAGAACAAAGAAGCAATAAGCAGGGCAGTTACATCTGGGGTTTGTCAAGAGCCTCATGCCAGGAAGAGCATGGTGGGTTTGGAGCAGGTCTCTGGTGAGGCAGAAGGGTTGCTGCAAGAGTGAGTGAAAAAGGCTTTTTTGGAAGCCCAAAGGAAGAGGGAATGAACTTTATGCCCAGCAGACCTCCAGGAACTTGAAAAAATCTGTCTGCAAGTCCAGCTTTCTAAAGCTTCCCTTGAAAATACCTGACTGTGGGGTGTATGTATGCATGCATACGTGAGGGGGGGGCTGCTCCCCCTTTACACCTCCCTTTCCCATGTGCACGTGTTTTCTCTCTCCTGCAGCTCAGCCAGTACCCTCATCTGCGTGAGGAGATGGAGAGGATTGTTACAACTCACATCCGTGAGAGAGAAGGCAGGACCAAAGATCAGGTAGGGGGATCAGAGGTGTGTCTAAGAGGGGAGACTGCATAGGGTGGAGGACACCCTTGAAGGGTCAGCATAGGCTAGAGGGGGCTGAGCCAAGGGGTGTCTGGCTGCAGAGGGCTGAACAGTGTTGAACAAGGTACGGGGCTTGTCTGCCTCTGCGTAGTAGCAGTGTCTATCACTAACATCTGTGTTGCTCTCTCTGTGCCTCTGTTTGGCAGGTCATGCTTCTAATAGACATCGAGCTGGCTTACATGAACACAAACCATGAGGATTTCATTGGCTTTGCCAAGTAAGCACCCACATCCTATTGCCTCCTCTTCTCTGCATGTATTTCCTGTGGCTCTGTCCTGTAACCGCTCCAGTAAATGGAGGCCCTGGTGCAGATGCTGTGGTCCTGAAGTATGGATCAGCTCTCAGTATTGCTTGTTTTTCAGTGGTTCTGTGTTGCAAGGCTGGGGAGGAGAATAGGGATGAGTAGAAGGTAGAGCATTAGGGTTGTGTTTGGGTGGTGGGGGGGGAAGCAGATGCTGGGGAGGACCACCCAAGTGTGGTTCGGGTGGGAGTGAGAAGAGTAGATCAGGCAGAGAGAGCAGATGGAAAGAGATTGGGTTATCAAGGCTTGGAAGCTGGTGGTGAGGGGTGTGAACTCACTGTAGCAGCTATCTGATGGGAGCAAGATTCAGGTGATCAGGAAGAGCCCAAGGGGTTTTGAATGATTTGCTGTTGTTTTCAGTGCTCAGCAGAGGAGCAGCCAGATGAGCAAGAAGAAGGCAGCTGGCAACCAGGTAGGCCAAGTTCCATCTCCTTCACTGCTGCAAGAAGGACAAGTTTGCTACCTGGAAGCTACCAGGTGGACAAGTGCTGGGCTGGATGCAGCAGTACTCTTAAGTTGTTGGGTTCTTTGTTTGGTTTTTACTTCTCAAACTCTGTTTATCCCTGGAGGATAGCGTTTCAGGTTCATTGCAGTCAGGAAGAACTGAGCATGTAGCAGGAATAGAGGGCAAGTGGTGCAGAGGGAGCTGGATGCTTGATAATCAAGATCTGGTCTTTCTTTCCCGGTAGAAATCCCGTATTAATTGTTGTTCAGCCCCTTCACTAGCTGTGTTAACTCCTGTTGAGGTGAGGGGTACACCAGACTAGGGCTGAACTGTTCATTGCAGTACAGAATTACCTTTTGTAGTCTTTCCTGTGAGTGGTGTCTGTTTTCTGGAAAGGGATTTCAGGAGAGTTTGTGGACTCTCTTCTGGAAAACTTCATGAGGAAATACTTTAGCTTCTGTACAGGGAGACAAAGGGTGATTATAGCCAGGTAGCACTGGGTATGTATGAGAATATGCATGGGAGAAGCCAGCATGGACAGGAGGAGCTCCTTTATTCCTTCAGGAGCTGTAAGGAGTGCACATACACTTACAAAGGGGCTAATGACATGTTCTTCTAGATTTGCTGGGAATATGGCAAGGCTCTCTAGGCTAGAAAGCCTTGTAAGGCTTTGCTTCTACAAACAACTTTGTAGAGAACAGAAGCAAATACTTTTGCTTAGTCTTTTTAAAGATATTCACTGCTGACATCCATCCTCTTTGACACGTCTGACCACCTTTCCCTGCACATAAACATGCAGACTACTTCAGGAGTGTTGTCAGGTAGGTCAGCAGGATGGGTTGGCCAACCATCTGTTCCATGGGACCTCAGAGCAGCTGCAGGGATCCCTGTTCTCTGCAGTGTACCCTCCAGAAGAGCTCTGTAAAAGAGCATGAAGGGCAAACTCTGGATCTACCTGTAAGGTGCTTTGGCTTTCCCATTAGCAGACTTTATTTTGGGCTGGGGGTTGCTTTTGTTAACACCTGGGGTAAAAAGATTTGGTACCAGCTTTCAGTTCATTTTATTTTTGAGCCTCTCTTCTCCTGCTCCAGCTTTCCTAGTAACAATCTCTCCTCTCTTTGCTCCTCTCCTGCTCTCTGCTCTGCTGCTGTTGCTATGGTTCCCCTTTGCAGGATGAGATCCTGGTGAGTAGAAGGCCACTCAGCAGGGTGTGCTAATGAACATTAATGTTGCATCTGGGAAGGCAGGAACAGGGCATAAACAAATTATTCCCTCTGCTGCTGAATGGGGAGAGGAGGGCAGCTGGCACTAGTCACAATGAAGTGAAAAGGTAGAATGCTGAGGAAAAATTCAGAACTGCTCGTACAATTTAGGAGTGGGTGTAGATGAAAAGCTGTAATCCGAGGATGTGCGGTTCTGTTTTACTGCCCCCTCCTGTCTGCAGAGAGTAGAACTATCTCGAGTTTGACAGTAGGCATGAGATGAAGATCTAATGCTCCTGTTTTACCTCTGAGGCAAATTGGCAATTCAAAGGGTGATGTACCCCAGTGGGGGGCTGCTCACACAGTGCAGCTTGCTAATACACCGGTGCATGGTTTCGCGATGCCAGGTTGTTTTCAGCAAGCACATCCATACAACAAGGTACACGCACATAATGTTTGCAAACATTTTTTGGGTGCTATCGGTGCCCCAATACATATATAAAGGTAATGCATCTGAATTGATGCATAGTTGCATTTGGTTACTGCATGTGTGAGGCTCCAACCCAGCACTTGGTGAGATCCTTAGAGTAATAGCCTGGATTCTTCAGTGACTAAAGTTACAGGAACTTGGTTTGCCCTAAATTAACATGAGTTCTCAAATACCAGGGTATGTTGAAGTCCAGGGTACTAATTCCAGATGCACCATTTTGTTCTGTTATACTTAGTGTCTCCTTTTTACTAAACACAGTTCTTTCTGGGTTGCTTGCCCATCTCCTTCTCAAACTGGTTCCCCCACCCTGGAGTTGAGTGAAGCACTCCACATGTGCGGTGCTAAAAGGTGTGCTGGTGTCCTGGTTTTCTCTAGGCATGGCCTTTTCTGGGTGTGTTGCTGTCATCTGGTGCTTGTAGGTTTTTGCCAGTGTCCGAGGCACTCTTGATGCAGTTCTTCCTGCATCTTTTTCCTCTTGCAGAGGGTATAATGCACAGCACTGCCAGGTTCCTTCCTGCGTCCTTTTTACACTATTCCTGGCCCTTCTCAGGCAAAGACCTTCACTGGCCAGTTGAGTAGGGGGCTCTTCTGGCAGCAGCAGAGAGCACAGTGTTCCTTGTCTTTCCATACTACTGTTCTGTGTGTAGGGTTATCTTCTGATCCTTCCTCTGTTGCCGACAGCCAGGCTTTTAGGGCGCTTGTTAATGCTCACTGCTTCCACCCCCTTAGGTCATCCGAAAGGGCTGGCTCACCATCAACAACATTGGGATCATGAAGGGTGGCTCCAAGGAGTATTGGTTTGTCCTGACAGCAGAGAACCTCTCCTGGTACAAGGATGATGAGGTGAGTAGCTCAACTCTACAACTTGAGTCTCAGGCACCTGATGTGCATAAGGCCTTCTGGGTGTTACAGGTGGATCTTCTGAGTACTGTCTGCAGCTTGTGACATAAGCTGAAACTATCCTTGGGCTGGGTTCCCTGTGGTCTCAGCACTGCTGAGCATTTCTGAATTGATGTGAATGTGGCTTTTTTGACCCACAAGAAGTAACACATGCTTGAAGTTCTGGCTCAGCAAAAAGTTGATAGACACTTGGAATGAATTTGAACTTTGTCTTGCTGTGGCAGCTGTGCTCAAGGATGTGGTGGGTTAGTTCCAGGGTTTGGACTTTCTGGTATTTGTGGGGCAGCTGTGATGAGTTTCCTGAAAGAGTGGGGCAGATGTTTTCACAAATCTCTCCTGTTCACAAGAAAATGGTTATCTCTTTTCTGAGCACAGTAACAGAAGCTGTGGACTTGAGGGTGCAACTCAGGTGCTGCCTCCTGACTTTTGAGTAAATGACTTAATCTTTCCAGGATTCAGTTGTTAAAGCTTCAGAGCAGGGATGGTATGTTGGGGTTTTTTGTTTCTATGTTGAACATGTCAGTTAACACATTATTTGTAAAACTGTTTGAATTGTGAATGGTTAGAGTACTGCTGATCAAAAGTACAGTCACATGTGGAATGTCACTGATAGGAACATGGGCCTACTCTGTAAGAGTTGCTTGAAAATCTTGGATATTAGGAATTCTGGCAACGTGCTCTGCTGTCTTTCTGCTTCGGTGGGAAATGATGTAAGCAGACAGAATTGTCCCTGCTGAAATGATCACTGTCAACAGTGTGTTGCTTGCTGTGCAAGACAAAGGTAGATAATTGTCTTTTCTGATTACTTTGAAAAGGGCAAAAATAGCTGGATGGCTTTGGTAAGGACATGATTGAAAGGGTTAGCCCCACTCAATGTGCTGGGGGATGAAAAATGCCTGGTATGATGTAGTCATGCATTCTGAGCTGATCAGGGTTTCTGATTGCAAATAAACTGCTCTGTATCTTATTGTGGTTCGTGTCCCTCAGGTGTTCTGAGGCACAGAGAAGTGTGCCTGGGAGCTGCAGCGAGACCTGGCTTCTTGTCTAGTTGGTATCAGTGGGCCTGTTTCATTCTCAGCAGGTGGAAATGATGACAAATACCATGATGAATCAGCCTCTAAATATCGCTTTCTGTGTGGAGGCTGCTGCTGAGCTGCTATGGATGAGCAGGCAGCTATTTTCTAATTAAAGAACCAGGCATTGAGATTTTTTTTTTGCTAAATCAGTGTCTCTGCTATAAGACCCCTGCTCTTTGTATTTAGAGTTGCTTGAGGAGGCTTTGCTCTCCTAGGTTGCGTATGCAGGTCGAGTGGTTATAAACACTGAGTAGTTTAATGGAAGCCAGCTGCTAAATCTGTATTGCAGAGCTGATCAGAACTCCCCTGGGGAGTGGGAGGGAGGGAAGGAAGGAGGGCTGCAGTGGGGATGTGTAAGCTGTTGATAGATTCCAGTTGCCTGGGATGGGGATTGGACCTTCCTTCCCCCCTGAGGGAGGGCAGCCTTGGGGGTCAGTAGCAACTGGAGGTCTGCACTGTTTCCCTTCTGCATAGCATGAGGTAGAGCTGCCTAATGAAAACATGTCTCTGCCAGCCTTGTTCCCTCAAACACAGGAGAATCAGTGCTGATGAGGTCTGAGCTGCCTCTGAGCAAGGAGCATTTGTCTTTTACTGAGAGGGAGCAGGTTTTTATTTGCTTCCTCCCCAAGTTCAACTTCTCAATTACTGTATGTTGAGGGAGAGACACAGCAATGTCCACCTGGACTCCATAGTTGAGTCAGGCTAGAAGTTGGTGCATTTGAGGCATCTGGGAGAGCCTTGAGTGTGGGGATTCCTATCCCAAACCTCAGCCCTGCATGGAGCTGGCTTCCTCCTGAAGAGCTGGCTGCAGTGCAGTCCTGTCAGAATTAGCTTTGCATGGCTGTCTCGGGAGCTCTCCTTCTCCACCAGTTCAGGAGTCATGTCCTCTACAGCTCCTGAAGTGTTCTCGTGTATTTTTAAAGGCTGTACAGAATGATCTTTTTTCACTTAGGTTCTAGGAAGAAGGGGGAGGCTTTGTCAGCCCCGCCCTGCACTGCTGTGGGCTCTCTTCTCCCAGTTCCTCTGTGCTCTGGCAGCTTTCCAGAAGGAACTAGGAGGGAGATGAATCTGGCTTGTGCGGATGGAGGTGCTGGTGGCAAAGCCGAGGCTAATGATAGGGGAAGGGATAAGGGTGAGAAGGTGTATGGTGGGATGAGGGTGAAGGCTTGGCTAGCACCTCAAGCTGGGAGAAGTGGGGGCATAGCCTTGCCCTGCCCTGTTTTGCAAGTCAGGACCCAGAGCCTGCGGAATGAAGACATCTGGACCCCATTAGTGAAGTACCAGTTTCTGCAGTGCTGGTTTGTTTGTCCTCTGCCTCTGAAGAAAGGAACTGAAACTTGTCTTAAAGGGCTCAGCATTACATGTTAGCAGGGCTGTGTGGCTGTGGATGCTCTGGAGGGGCCTGAAGGAGTGTGTGGGGAATGGGAGGGGAAGGAAAGAGCAGGCCAGGCGGGGGTGGAAAGTTGGCTCCCCACTCTGCCTTGCTGCCAAGACCATGTGTGTGTGCTGGGCTCTTGTGTTTTTCTTCCTGTCTCCTTTCAGTGAGTCAATCACTGGCCCCATGGAGAGCGGCCCCACAGAAAGCTGGCCTCCCAAGACCTGGAGACCCTCCTGAGGTTCCTGAACCCTGTGGGATTATGCTTCAGGCCAGCAGTGGGAGGGAGAGGTGGGGAGGAGCCTGCTCTGGCTGCTGGCAATTCAGAGTGAGACTTGGTTGCTCAAGGAGGCCAGTGTCCCCAGGGCTGGAGCAGCAGCACACTGGCGAGCTGCTCAGCAAGCACCATAGTGGACATGATCCAGGAACTTGATTCAAATAGTCCTTCTGCCTGAATCCCTAATGAAATGCTCAGTGTCTGCTTCTCTGCGGGGCTTTCCCGCCTGCTGGAAAAGAGATTCTGTGAGCTGGGCTAGAGCTGCTGGTGATGGGGACCTTGTAGGCAAGATACCATGAGATTGTGCTCAGCAGTTCCTATTAGTAAAGCTTATAGCCTGCTCGGGGGGACCCCGGCGTCCTCTGCTCTGAAGGTGACTGTTTCTGCTGGAGTGCCTGTGTCTGTGCCACTGTGTGCCGGAGTGTTTGCACAGCTGGGCAGATGGATATATCTGCTGTTCCCTTGGGGAATGTGTGTGAATGTACAATACAGATGGCACCTTCTGTCCTTACTCAGGTAAACTATGTACTAGAAATTTGGGGCTTGTAAGAAGAGGTGGCTATGTGAGGAGAATATGGCCTGATTTGCTTGTGTGAAAACATTTGTCGTGTGCAGTGTCAGTGCATTTGAGTCCTGTACCTGTGCAGGAGGGGTGGGTGCAGGGTTTTAGTCACTTCCAGGTGTGTTGTGGGTGCTTCATATTCTTTATGCATCATGTTGAGTCCTCCTGCTTCAGTTGTGTTTGAGCTCTTTCTCTGTTTCCATACCTTCTCTTTTGCTTGAAGTACAAAGGTATTCCCTCCGGTCTTGGGGTCCTTATTGACAGTCACTACATAGCTGCTTCTTCTGTGCCTGTTAGTGTCATACCCAGTTCCAGTTTAAAAATAAATACAATGATTAATACTGAGACTTTCCCCACTACACACACACGCACTCCCCCCTGTTCTTCACTCCAGCCTTCCAGCAGTCTGTGTCCTTGAGGCCTGGCTCAACGGGTAGAAATTCTTTTGTCTTTGCTCTGATGCCCAAGAGTCATCAGAACTTTGCTGTGATGGGTCTGGCTGCAGGCAGGTTTTTGCATCCAGCTTGATTAAAGACCACAGGAGCAGGTCTGCTCTGAGTTTCTTCCTTTCCCTTTTTTTTTCACACTGCTTTCAGGTCCTCTCTGCAACATGTCCTTTCTTTTCTGTGGAGGTCTTTCATTCATTTACTCATCTTTTTTACAAAATGCAAGTTTTCTCACAGGTATCATCTTATTTGGTCTTAATCAGTCCTCATCTATGCTTTCACTCCTTCTTTCTTTTCCAGACAAACATCAAAATAAACACAACTTCCAGAGCATCCAAACCACCAACTTTCAATCCCTTGTAGGTTTTTATATTAAAGACCAGCATTCTTTGATGTGAAATCCCCTTTGTCCAGTCACCTCTCTGTGCCTGATCCTGCCTTCTCGGGTAGCGAAGCACCCTGTGGTTGTAACTCCACCAGGCCTGGGTGTCTACTTGTGCATTTTATAGCAATGTTTAGCGTGTGAAACACAAGCCACCCTGAGCACAGCTATGCCTGGGACAAGTGCATGAAGCTGAAAGAAATAAGAAGGGGATGAGAGAGATAGAGGAAGGATAAGAGGGTTTGTGAGCAGGCTGGTGAACAAGACAGGTAAAAGTGATCATCAAGCGTGGCTCCCAAGGGTTATATTCTCCCAGGCTGAGGGATAAGCAAACTTCCCATGCAGCTATCCCCACTGCCCACCCTCTCCAAGCATGACCCTCTGCCATGCAGGTGTTGCCGTCCCCGTGCAGCACTGGCAGTGTGTGGTGTATCCCAGCACAGCCTAACCAATGTGCAGACTACTGTACAATCTCGTAGTCCTGAACAGGTAGTCTGAACACTGGGCAGACGGAGTGGAGCCTCTGCGGTCTGCTCTCCGGCTGTCAGCAGCTCATTAGTCCTTCCCCTCCCTGCTCTTGGGATGGGGTTCTGGGGGCAGAGATGGGGTGCAAGAAAGTCCAAGTCCTGATTGAAAAACCATCGTCCTCTGGCAGCTGGGAAGGAGGAATGTTTCCCATTGGGAGCAAGCTTCCAAGTTCCTTCCTCTTCCAGTGCTGGTGTCAGGCTGGTACCTGGTTTCCACCTGGGATGTGCTGCACCTTTATAGAAGAGAAGAAGTAAAAAAAGTTACTGCTGTTTAAGAAGGAAATGCTGTGAAGTTTTGGCTGTCATCCAGGTGTGCAGAACTTTTTGCTTCATTCAACTTCTTTTCTTCCCTGTGGAGCTGCGTGGGAGGATTCCCAGGCCCCACGCACCCTCACCTCCTTCTGTCCTGTTCTGTGTTGTAGATCAGCCCTTTGCCTGGGGTCCGGAGCAAAGCTCAAACAGGACCAGCCTTTGCTTCCAAGTCCTCAAAAGGGTCCTTTGACCCACCTTGGCCATTTGGCTTTGCAGCGCGCCCCTGGCTACTGCAGGAGCAATCCGCATCCCCTCTTTTTCTCCCCCCTCTATGTCTGGCATTGCTTAGCCTCCCTCCCTCCTCTGATTTTTTTTGCTCCCTCCCTTCTTGCTTCCCTTCTGTCCTTCTGCCTCAATTGACGTGGCAGTGGAAAGCTAACTAGACTCGAGGGAGGAGCTTGCTGGCTGCTGGGAAGGCCGGAGGTTGGCAGGAAGTGAAGCTGGCTGACGGATGGGGTTGAGCTGGGGAAAGGAAGGTTCCCTACCCCGCATGGAAACTTGAGGAATGCTGTCGCTTTCTGTGGCGCTTGGCTCCCACGTAGTGATTCCAGATGTTAGCCCTCGCGCCTGCGGTTTGCTCCCTCTCTCCCTGGTGCTGCAGGGATAAAGATGGCTTTACGCCACGAGTCTCCCTTCCAGGATCGCTTCTCTCGTGTGCATGCTGGTGGATGGTTCAGATTTGTGGCCAAAAATATGAATGCCCCGTGTGCCCAGTTTGGCTCTAACCATGCACCAGGGAACGATAACCAACTCTCTGCTTTTCCTGGAGTTGTGCAACACTTTGCATGCGTGTTACACTTCGCTCCATCGAAGCAAGTCAAATACTGGGCAATGGTTCACCCCTGCCCTGGCACACGGACAAGTCTAGAAAGAAATGCCTGCTTGTCTTTTGCAAAGGCTGGTGGGCATTGCTGTGACCTTAAAGAGGTCATGGCGGTGGAGTTTTAGTCACTGTAGCTTCTCTGAAGCTACTCAGTTTCTGCCTGTGCTTTCTCACATACTCTGACGGCTTCCTAGGGTTGCACTAAGTGGCCTGTTTACATCTGCGTGTTATTTCAGCTGAGATAAATAAAAATACTTCCTTTTATGCAGGTGAGTTGATTACTATTGCTGTGCTTACTAAGCCAGCAGTAATGGTTGTGATTAATCACATAAGTCCCGGCCTAGGGTCTACTGAGCTTTTGAACTAAATCAGCTTAAAATCTTAGGATGTGTTGTTTAAGTTAAACCAGTGCAGCTTTCTGAAGTAAACAAGCCATTACAGCTGCTTTGCTGCCTGGAGCAGTGATCTCAGTGTCCAGTAAATGATGCTCTGAGGGTGAAAGTTGAGAGATACAGGTGGACTGTGTTTTGGAAAGGGGTTCTCAAGATGCACATATGTTGTGGGATAACTAGAGCTTCCTGGAAGTGTTACAGATCAGATTCAGCTCTTTAATGACTGTTTTCTTTGCAAAGGCAAGAAGAGAGCAGTTGGTAATGCCTTGTTGGGGGGGCTTGAGCTGTGGTGTTCAACTTCAAATGCTCAGCTGACTTGCTTTCAAATACTCCAGACTGTTTTTCAGCAACTTCTTCCTAATAATCTTGTAGTGTGTCTGTATTTGCACAGTTTGCTTATTATCAGTTATGATGTTACTTTTCTCTGTTTGAGTGGGGGTTTTGTTACATGAGTTCCCAAAATGCTGTGCATGTGATTAAGAGAAATGATTTGACTGAAGCTGCAGTCATCTCCATGGCAGGTTTGATTACTCTTAGTGCTGTACATCTTACAAGACAGAAAGGAGATTGAGTTCTAAGCAAGATGAGTTTCTCCTAGTTTCATGCATCTATCAGTTAAGACAATGGCAATGCTTTCTCCCACATCCACAGGTTCCTGTCTCTCTGCAAAAGGAGGTGTTTGTCATAACAGCTACAGGGAAACCTTCAATTAGTTTGTTTGTCCTCCAAACGCAAACTGAGACCTAATAATTCTGCCAGTTACTTTCTTGTACCAGGAGTGCCAATTTCCAACCTTAGGGGAGCCCACACATGCATCTGTCAGCTTCATTTCACGTGTATCCAAGAGTAGGAAAATCTGATCTGCCATTGGGGCAGTCCAGCTGAACAGAGGAAATGCTCTGAGTCAGGCTGGCTTGCTGCCTGCTGAATTTTGTGGACTATGTGTAGGTTATTACCTACAGGATAGCAACAATAAATTCAGATCATCTTGTAAACCATTGCTGTCTCTGGCCAAAACCAGTCTCTAGAATTTAGCCATCATTAAGTGGGTGTGTAGTAGCTTCCATGAAGATGTTACAACATCAGGCTGTAACTGCAGCACCTTTTTTTTTTTTTTCCCCCTCTCCATGGATTGTGCTTCACACCCCACAATTGGAATAGCTCATGGATCCCAGTCTCCTTCCTGGCCATGTGCGTCTTCTTTCTTTGGTAGATGGAAAGTACAGAGCCATATGGCTGTATCTGGGGTGGGGGTGGGGGAGTAATCCTCTGGCACTTATCCTGCCTGGGTGAGTAGCTTGCAGTCATCTTTCTGCAGTTCTCCATGTGAGACTGGTGTGACTCCCCTTGGGAGCAGCAGCCCTGCTTAGGGGCAGCGAGCCCCGTGCCTACAACATGCCCTAGCCAGTGCTGAGCATCCACACTCTGTTTTGGGCAGCTGGTCTGAGTGGTTCTGCCACTTCACTACCTCTCCTTGGCCTCACAGCTCTGCAGATTAACTTGCAGCCAATGTGCACATTTTACATAATATATACTGTGCTGCTGAGAGAGTTTTGCCTGATATATTTTTCTTATAGGTGAGGGGAGATATGAACAACATAAGCCTCTTGGGATCAGACTGAGGGCTTTGAGTATAGTGTTTCACAAACTACTTTCTCATTTCGATGTGTGCTGGCTTGTCCTTCTCCTCCCCCCACTCCCTGAGTCTGGAAAGCTAAAGAGAGAAGCCCTTTTCCCCTCTTGGCCAGGATGCTGTTCAGCCATAGCACATAGTGCCAGATTGCTAACATATGGGCAGAGGGCTCAGCCAAAGTTTTGAGAGGCTCAGCCCTTGGCAGCTCGTTCCACACTTTCCTGTCTCTACACTCAGGAAATGAAGTCAGAGTGTTGATATAAAACAGACTGGGTTGAAAACTGAGAAGCTGGAAAGACTGAAATGGGGGACAGGGAGGGGGAGGTAAGGGGAGATGGAGGGTGGCAAGGGCTTGCTGCAATGCACATTGTCTGAGACAGCAAGAGCAATCAAAGAGAGGACACTGGTGCAAGGCAAGAAAATCGCAACTCAGCAGAGTTCTGGTACTTCATTCTGCAGACAGATACATGGATCTTCCCTCTAGTGTATGGAAAGATCAGCATGCAGGGGCAGTGGTGTCTTCATCATGCAGCTGCACTTATGCAAGAGCTTGGAAGGGCTGAAAGTTGAAACTCTGGCAAAGAGCACGTATTTCCATCTCTGGGACATGGGATTCCCTTACCTTTTGACTTTTTTCCTGAAGAATGACTCTGTTGCTAAATGTCTATGGAATGCTGTGGTTCTAGTGCAGAATGATTTTTCTCAGCTCTAATGAATTACTGTTTTACTAGTACAGACTGGGATGAATGCAGGGAGTTCCAGTTGAGTGAGGCTGCAGTGATGATGGTCTGCCTTGCAGAGGGACATAGCAGTTGGTGTACTTCATTTCTAGGTCACTAGTTCAACCTAACCCAGCATAACACCACACACAGTAATAGAAAACTGGAAGCTGTGTGTGGCTTACAGAACCTTGAAGTGGTCTGTGTGGCTCTGAGACAAGCACCTGGCTGGCAGTTATCCCATCGCAAAAATGCTTGCCCATCTCTAGACTGATCAAGGTTATTAAAAATTTCAGGGAAACTTGCTTGGAAGACCTCTCACACTTTCATAGCCTGGCATGTAAGAGACAATGGAGAGTCTTGCAGCTACCCAAGTGATCTCTTCTATTCTCTAGGTGCTGGTTTTGGGGATATTCCTATTGCACAGCTCTTGTAATGGGCCGGTATAACTTGATCTTCGGGGTATGTCTGAACTGCAGTGTCTGGTGTCCTTAGAAAATTTAACTGAAACTTCAGAGGATGGTAGGCTGGGCTTGCCATCCTCTGGGTATTTGAGCTCAGCAGCTTCATCACTCTTCTCTGCCCCTCTTTTCTAGCTAGCTCTTCAGGACCTCTGATCACTGACCAGCCCTGTTTTCTCTTCTTGTTTCCCTGAGAGCAAACATGTCTTGTTTCCAGCCAAGAAAGGTCTACACGCATGCAAGATGCTCACAAGGGGACAGTTACACATGCATACTTACTCAGAAAAGCATGCCCTGTTTGCCTTTCAGTCTTGGATAGCTACATTCTGCCTTTTGGAGACCAGTGTGATGGCTCCCTCTCTTGTTCTGTTGGGGTATAATACCCAGCTGGAGAGGGATCATCCAAATGGGGACCCTAAACCAGACTGAACTTTTGTCATTTTGCTGCAGATCTAGATTTGAGACTGAGCAGGGAGAATTATTACTGATTTAATTTCTAAATGTAAATTACCTCTAGCTGGGAAGAGTAAGGACCATGATGCTGATCACAGCCTGAGGAACTGGGACAGTGCTATGCTGCTGCTGGCTCCTGGAGCAGTTAATGGGACAAGCTGGTTGAGCTACATCACAAAACCAGTTAAAGACAAACTCTTGTTTCTGGAGGTCCCCTTTTCTCACAGACTTGAGATCAGAGGACCAGGGTTGAGAATGCCTCCCTGGTGCTCTGGGGACTGTATTGCTGACCAGCTCCTCTGTGCTGGCAGAGCAGAGAGGCTTCGTTGGAGCAGTGAGTGACTTGTTACTGATTCCCTTTTCAGGAGAAGGAGAAGAAGTATATGTTACCAGTGGATAACCTGAAATTGCGAGATGTTGAGAAGGGGTTTATGTCCAGCAAGCACATCTTTGCTCTCTTCAACACTGAACAGAGGTATGATTGTGTCAAAACGCAGCACACTGTTGAAGCTAGGGATGGGCTTTATGTTCACCAGTGAACAGTCCATAGTGTGACCTCAGTCTTCAGCTTTTTGGTGTGGTTACTTAGGCCTGACTATGCCTGGAATGGATATTTATAATCAGTGTTAGTGAGTGAACAGGGAAAGCCACATGAGATGGCTGGATTTTGTCAGCCCAGTGGGTCCCCTGTGATTAGAACTGAAAAGGGAATCTCTTTCAGGCCCTATTGAAACTGAGGCTTTTAGGGCAGGGCTGGAGGCTTGAGGAAGGGCACACCCACAACTGATTTGGGGGGCAATCAAACTTGATAGAGGAAAAATTAATTTTTCTCTTCTGCAGCAACTTCATGAGTATGCTAGCAAGGGACTGAGTGTATCTGCCTTAAAATGATAGGAAGATTCCCTGGTCATTGACATCTTTTGTCAAATATGGGCATATCTCTGTTTTGTAATGGAGAAGAATAAAACGTTTGTCCTCTTCTCAAGGAATGTTTACAAGGACTACCGGCAGCTGGAGCTGGCCTGTGAGACCCAGGAGGAGGTGGATAGCTGGAAGGCTTCCTTCCTTCGTGCAGGAGTCTACCCCGAGCGTGTTGGGGTAAGTTATGGCCATAATAATGGGATGAGAAGGACCACAGCAAGTGTATTACACAGTACAGCTGCATCCTCTTATGTTAAATTCCACGAAAGTTTTGTCTCTTTCCTGACCTGAGGATAGTTTGGAATACAAATTTAAGATTTTTGGTATGTTTGGGTGCTTTCTTTAAGGAAGGGTGGTATAAAGCAACCGGGAGCTTCAAAGGGAGGTAAAGGTTGATAAACCCTTCTAGGTTTCTCGTTTTGTGGGCATAAAATTCTAGACATAAGGGACACTTAACTACCTGACTGCTGGGTGAGATGTGAGCAAAGGCACGTTGCTTTTCAGTAACACTTACTGTACAGCCTTGTTAGGACCTTCCTGGCTTATTAGTTGTTCTCCCCTCCCTTCCCCTGTCCAATTAGGAAGGGATGTTCTTGGAATTTTTCTTTTGCTTGGTAAACACCTTAAAATGCTACTTTAGCAAGGCCTCTTTTCCTTTAGCCTTGTCCCTCAACAGTTGCTGTCAGCATTATGATCTGCTTTAAAAGTCTATTCTAGAGATTTGTGGTGTATGTTCCTGTTCAAAGTCTTCCTCTGTGAGAGGAAACTGCTATGTAGCTTTCCAATTAGAAAAGTGATAATCACTTATCTGTTAGCATTTGTTGTTTCTATTGGACTTCTTGCATTTATCTTTACACTTGGAGACTGAGAGTTTCACCTTAAAGCATTTCCTAACAAACTGACGCGGTATTAAAATAGAGGATATGGGGCTGGACCTTAACGGTGACAAGACTTCAAAATGGCTTTGGACCAGTCTGGGCCTCTTACACACATCTTAGTAAAGGACATGTGCCACCTATTGGTGTGCAAATGGAGTAGTTTGACCCAGGAACACTGATTGCTAGGTTGATGGCTCAAAAGCCTGTGTAAAGAATAACAGGTAGCCATTGTAGGTAAGTAAATTGCCCGTTGTTGCTAACAATGCCATTTCCTTTGCAGAGCATCCTGTTTTGATTTTCAGTTCAGCTAAACAATTCTGTAATTTTAGTGGGATTGGTCTTTTGCTTGTTCAGTGCTGTTATGGAATCTTTTCCAAATTCTGAGACCAACTAAGTTGTCTTTTATTTTTTGTCCCTTTTTGTTTTAATTTTTTCTGCATATGCTCAAACTGGCGTGCCAGGACAAGGACAAAGTAAGTCTGACCTTCTGCCTTTGTTGCCCCCTTGGGCTCCCACTGGATAGTTCTCTTGTTTTTTTTTTTTCCTTTTCTCCCAGCCTCCCAAGAGGCATTTTCTGCTTCTCCCTCTTTGTACCTTCTGTTGGATTGTTTGTTTGTTTCTGTTCTTGGTTGGAGTTTTCCTTTTTTTCCTTTTTATTTCTCCCTTTTTGTGTGACTCTTGAATCTTGGTGCAAACTTATTTTTGGGTTTTTTGACCCTCTTTTTAAGTTATCCTATTTGACATCCACTTCCTTTACTTTGTTTCCCTGCTGAGACTTTGCATTCCTTCGTTATGTAAAAACTTTCCGGGAAAAGATCAAATGAACAAAAGAATTTGCCCTTTCTCATATATTTTGTTCCCCAAAACAAAAGAGAAGCAATTTCCTACACTGCTGCAAATCCTTCAGACTGGGACAGTTGAAAAGAAAGACTGTCCTTTCAAAAATCAAGGGTTTTTTATTTTTTAGATAAGCATTGAGAAAGACAGCAGTCTTTCATGCTTTGCTGCTTTGAAATTGATCCCAAATGGATGAACCGTAGTGACTGCTTGCTGTCAAACAGCACAGTCTGGGTTTTACCTTACAGAAAGCTAAACAATGTGTTTCAGGCAGACAGGAAGAGATTCATCCGCTTGATGTGAAAGGTAATTCTGACTTATGCAGGATTTGTGGTTAAAGTGATGAGGAAAGTTTCCTAAGTTATTCCATCTACTTGTGGTCTGACTGAGGTGAGTGGTTACTTCACCTCTCTGTATCTGTTTTCTCTTGTGTAATGTGGATAAAGATGCAAGTCAGTGTGTCAGAGCCTGGGAGGCTTCATTTATGGTGAGTGATTCTCAGGTCTAAACTGAATCTGGGCATGGAAAACCCAGCTCAGATGAGCAACCTTTCAGGAAGCTATAAACATTAAAAATACAGCTCTGAGTATTCACTAGAGCCATAGCCTGTGAACATGGGTCAGGAGCCCCTGTTGCATTTCACCTTTGTGTAATAGCTTCTAAGAGAGCAGCTTTATTAAAGCTCCTCAGATCTGAGCTGAAGTCTGTACAAGCTGATCTGTGCATTGACAATCACAGCTCAAAGTGTAAGTTTGTCACTTATTGCATGCACTTCCTTCATGTTCCCTTCTTTTCTTCACTTAGCTCTCTCCTAAAAACCTAATTTTGCATTACATGTGAGGGACCAATCTGTTTCTTCTTTTCTCTGCAGGCCAGTGAAGCAGAGGAGAATGGATCTGACAGTTTCATGCACTCCATGGACCCTCAGCTGGAGAGACAAGTGGAAACGATCAGGAACCTGGTGGATTCCTACATGGCAATTGTCAATAAAACCATCAGAGACCTCATGCCGAAGACAATCATGCACCTCATGATAAACAATGTACTTATCACACTGATTGATGGAGGTGGGGAGACACAGAAGGGGAAAAATAGAGAAAGAATGAATGAATGAAAGCAGCTTGGAAGGAGGAAGAGGTGGGGACAGAATGAAGTGTTTTTAGGAAGACGTGGAAACCGATTCCCTCTTTGTGCTTGTTTACAGACCAAGGACTTCATCCATTCGGAGTTGCTGGCAAACCTGTACTCCTGTGGTGACCAAAACACGCTGATGGAGGAATCAGCAGAGCAGGCCCAGCGACGTGACGAAATGCTGCGCATGTACCATGCCCTGAAAGAGGCCCTCAACATCATCGGGGACATCAACACCAGCACTATCAGCACCCCTATGCCCCCACCGGTGGACGACTCTTGGCTGCAGGTGCAGAGCGTACCATCTGGACGCAGGTACCAGAGGCTCAGGGGGAGAGCCCCACAGACCTGCCTGATGCCTCTTTAGTGGCTAGCTGGGGCCTCCTACTGAGACAGGGAGTCCTCATCTTCCCCTCATCCCTGTGGATGAAGAGTTCGGGGTGTTTGTTGGGAGGCTCCTAGACCTTGAAATCTGGGTAGGGCTCTTGCATCTTCGTGGAGGATGTGGAAGCTTCTAAACCCATGAGTTAGATGGGGCCCTAAGTAGCTTTGAAGGCAAACTGAAGCCTCGTGTGGCCCTTGAAAGCCAAAGAGTGGTGTGTAAAGTGACGTGAAACTAAAGGAACACTGAAGGCAGCTTATGGGGACCTGATTGTGACCCAGAGGCATCCCAGACCTGTTGTTGCAGTTGAATTTCTCTGTTTGTTTGCCAGGTCTCCTACGTCCAGCCCCACGCCGCAGAGGAGAGCTCCCGCTGTTCCACCCGCCAGACCTGGGTCTCGAGGCCCAGCTCCTGGACCACCTCCTGCTGGTGGGTCCACGCTGGGTGGTGCCCCCCCTGTGCCCTCCAGGCCAGGTGCCTCTCCTGATCCCTTTGGCCCCCCACCTCAGGTTCCTTCTCGGCCTAATCGTGCTCCTCCTGGTGTTCCCAGGTAAGTCCTGAAATGCTGCTCCATGCAGGTGGGATATGTCCAATTTTTGGGTAGCAGCCTTGACAGAACTTAGCCTGCCCGGGCCATAGAAGAATGGAGTGCGTGATGTGGGTACGGTCTTTGGCTACTGGAATTGGGTCCATAGGCAGGAGCATTGTTGTCCAGTGAGATTTGTTCGTACAGATGAGGCAATGCCAAGGCAGATCTCGGGAGCAGAGGGACAGCCTCTTCTCTGCACAAAGGTCTGTGCAGAATGTGGGGGAGGAGAACAGTGTACCCCAGGGCTTTATGAAAGCAATCACACCAATGCCTCTGCTCCCAAGGAGGAGATGGTCCCCAGAAAAATCCCAGCACTGGAAGGGTGTACTGTCACTCGAGGCAGCTCCACACTGTGTAGGGCTCTCCAAAGTTTGAAGTTGCCCCTTTTCTCCTGGCCCAGAGTTCAAGGTGAGTTGGAGAGACCTTTACCTAAGCTGTTCAGATACTTTTTGGCTAGGAGAATATTGCAGTATCACTGGCATGGAGATGGCTTTATTTATTTAGGCATTTTTGTTGCTTCTGTAATGAACCAGAACGTTTTCCAGACCAGGCGGTTCAAATCACATGGCTTTGCTTTTCCATTAGGAAACTTAATTCTTTTCTTGTTCAGTAACTTCAAATGTACCTCAGCATAGTAATAAGGGATTATCCCCCCTGGAGCTGAGCACACGTATTCCTGAACGGGTCTCTGAGTCAGTCTGGAACCAGGAATGCTTATGTTGGGTAGTTGGCCTCCCTGTGAGGAAGAGAAGGTAATTGCAGAGTAAAGAATGAACATAATCAGAACTCCCCAGTGATGTGCCAGAGGGAATGCTTCCCTCATGGAAAGTGTCTCCCTTCAGTGGATGCTGGTGGCACATGTCTAAAGTTTTGCCTTTTTTTTTTTTCTTAAACCACCCTGATGGTCGATGGGTGGCAGGTAGATAGCTTCTCCTGTGATAGTGCCCCAGCTCATACTTGGTGCTGCCTGTTTGGAGAAGTGTTCTCTGCCAGGCTGTATCCAGCCTGGAGCTGGATGAATCCAGAGAGATTATAGACCAGTTTGACTCTGGTGTGTGAAATGGTTTTACTTTCTTGGTGCCTCTGCCCCAATCCTCCTTATGCACCTTGATGCAGCTCACACAGTGACTTGTCCACACATGGCTCAGTGTTGCCACAGGGACTGCAGTCCTGCTGGTGGCACCTCTGGATGTCAGCATGCTTTTACTGTGTGTTTTGGCTCTTGCTTCTTGTGACCCTGCTTTTCCATATACTGTTACACTGTGGTTTTGTTTCTTAGTCTAGTTATGCTTTGTTCTGTCTCCATCTTTACTCATTCACTCAGTTTCATTTTCTCACTCATGAAAAATATTCTATATACCTGATCATCTTGATAGGATTTCCCAAATGGGCTGAAATTAATTGGCCTTTTTTGAAGAAACCTGTCATAGTTTATCTTAATGACTTTTCTGCCTTTTGCATGAGGTAGAAGGGTTTGGGGAAAGGTAGGGAACAGCCTTGGAGCAGAGGAAGAAACCTCTTATTTTTAGAAGGAGAAATGGTAGGTTGGATTGCATGCTGCTGACTGCCCTGATCTGGAGTTGAGAATGTAATTCCAGAAGCTGTGAAGTGATGCTCATTCTCTGACCCTCCCCCCCCTCCTCTGATTCTTCCAGTTGTTCATAGACTCCTCCGGATCCTGATACCAGCTTGTCATTTGAGTTCACTGATGAATGGAGAATTTCCAATGACAAGGGACTCTTTCTCCTCCTCTTCTGTATATAGAATAAGAATGTTCCCTGCTAGCACTTGGACTCGGGTCCTTCTGCCATGGGTGAACTGATGCCATCTCCATTGTTGCTTTTTTAATACCCATCTTTTCTCTTGCTAACCGGGCTATGCTATTGTGTGTGAGAGGAACAAAGCTCTTGTATATGGTATGAGCAGGCTTTGCTGTGGGAGTTGGGCAGTGAAATGGATGTGCTTTTCATTTGTATGCTCTTGGATGCCTGTGTAGAAGTTTGACAGTTTTTGTCTCCAGTTTGTGTGAGCATCTGATTTTATAAATACTGAACTTAGACAAGTGTCACTATTTCTTTCTCGCAGACATAACTGTATAGACACATCCTTCTGTGTATAAACACCACATGGTCCACTTTCTTGCACAGAAAGGTTTTCCTGCATATAATTAAGGAACCTTAAAACTTGCCATCCTGCCTCTGTACTTAACATTTATTCATTCTACAGTGGAAGTCCATATTGCCCAATGCATACCTATGGGAGCTGAATGCTAAACAATATAAGGTCCTATAAGTGTGCAATAAAGGACTGCATTTGGGCTATATGCCTCTTAGAGCTATGCAAGAGGATTAGCTCTGGGAAGCAAAACTATGGGGATATTCCTTCAGGTATTGAAGCTCTTCAGTTTAAAATAATTTGATAGAAACTGTAGGTGAAAGAGCTTAGGCAAACTTGAAAGAGAAATAAGTTTAAGTGAGAGTGACTTAGCCACTGGAAAAATCTGTTGAAGACATTAATGGGTTCTTCATTCTTTAGTACATCTAAGGAAAGATGCAAGTAATCAGCATCACTATAATCATAACTTCACACAACTTTGACTTGAATTATTCAGGAGCTCAGAGTAGCTGCTCTCATGACTTATGACCCTCCAAATACATGCCTTCACCTGCTGCTTCCCTCTTTGGCTAGTGCTCAGGACTGAATGTCACTTCCCTCTTCCCTGAGCTGTTTATTTCAAGTCTAGCATTTAATATGGTCAGAAGATAGGAATCAAGACAGGCTTATTACCTGTGCCCAGCTGATGGGTGCTGAGACGTAGGTGCACAACTGGGTGGCTGTGTGAGTGGACTTGGGTGGGTGTGCGTGGACAGACAAACAGCTTTTGACACACTCCTGCACACAACAGGGTTCTGGATGTGTGCAAGGCTGAGGCTGTGAGCGTGTGTGTGATGTCCTGCGTGGTGGAGCACAACCCTACCCAGCACTGCATGCTCGTGCTGTGTTCTGGAGGGGGACGTGTGAATGTGTGTCTGCCAGCACATGTCTCTGTTCCACCTTCCTGACAGTCTGCGTGGCCTCTGCCTTGAACTGTCTGAACTGCCATGTTGATTTCATGTTGTCTTTCAGAATCACTATCAGTGACCCCTGAGGACTGGCAGCCACGGTACGTTTTGCACTCTCCCTGTGATGCATGAGTCACTGTGTTCCCATCCTCCATGACTTTGTTCTGCAGCTCACCTCTGCTGCCTAGTTCTTGTGTTAGTAAGAGTCCCTTGTCTGATGAACCACCTCTGCCAGGATCTCATAAAGGGAGGAGTCTTGAACAGAAAAACTGGCTGATCAGAGACAGAGCAGCTGCAGGAGCTGGAAAAGCCTCAGTACCTGAATTAAGGCCACTAGAGGACCCTTTCTCTGCTTCTGGACAGGTGGTGGGATGGGAGAATGAGCCCCGGTAGCAAGGCCTAAACTGTGTCTGTCTTTCATTTGGCTTACATCCACACTGACTGGGAGATCAGCTGAATGATCTCTGATTTGATTTCATTTGTCACCTCTGTTAGGATGAAGACAGATGTGGGGAGTTGTTAGTTCAGACTCCTCTTCTTATATTCCAATATCTGGCTGGAGAAGTGCTCCCATCCTCCCCATGTCCCTAGTGCTCATGGAAGGCAGGAGGTGTTTGGGTCATTAATATCAGGACTTCCATGTCTGAGTGCAAGGCAGCTCTGACATTGAATGTGCCCTGTAACCCTTGTGTCCCATTGTCACAGTTGGAAGGAAGCTCCCTTTGCTTGTTCTCCACCTGACCCTTTACCTTCTCTATTACTCTTCAGCTTCTGTTCAAACTGCCTTCTCTCCTCTGCCTTCTGCCCCTGTGAGAAGAAGAGTTTAGTGATCCTTACACCCAAACACTGCCCTGAGCTCCTGCCTGTTTCTCTTTCCTACCTCTCCCTGCATTTTGCAGCATTGTGCTCGCTCAGTGATGTATCAGGGTATTGGGTCAGCCTCATGTGGTGTGCTGGCCCTGCAGCTCTTCCTTGTCCTGTTAATGCTGAGAGCTGGGTTGTAAAAAGGGAGATGCGGGAGAATTTGTTGCGTCTTTCTCCTGAGAACCTCCACCCCTTATTGACAAAGGGGTAGAGAAAGCAGAAAAGGGCAGATGTGGGTTTTCTAGGCCCCTTCTGCCTTTCTCTGTAGATGTTGTTTCTTGAATTGAAAGGTCTGACTGGGAGGAGTTGGAGCAGCAGCAGGTCCTGTAGATTCCCTTGCTGCTGGTTGCGACAGCAAGAACCGGGGACAGGGAGTGTGCACTAAAGACTGATCTTGATAGGAATAGCAGAAGTTGAAGGCCCTGTTCCCAGGCAGGGGATTCACAGCTAGTCCCCATCTTGCAGCAGATGGTGTCTGTTACTGCTGCATGTAACAGCAGCTGGAGCAGAGAGGTGTACCCCATCCCATGAAACCAATGCAGTGATTGCTCAGTGATTGACATCTCTGAGGACATCATCTGTCAGCCCTCCTCGCCGATGACTTACTGCAGAGGTGGTGGAGCAATCAGCTGTTTCCTCCAATACTCTGCCTGCTGCAGACATCCCTGGCAGCTCTAGAAACATGCATCTTGGTGAACAACCTCAGGAAGGAGGCTTGCTGTTGTCTGTACCTCATTCTGGGACTCGCTGTTGTGCGTTTTGTTCTTAATCTGGCATAAGGAGCACCAAGGAAATAAAAATTAAACCAAAACTATAAAAAAGCACAAACCCCCCCCACAACCAAAACCAACTAACTGAAAAAGCTACCCCAGACCTTTTTGCAGCCCAAGGGAATAACTGTCATGTCTTACCCTCTCTGCTAGGTCCTTATCAGCACAACTCTCTATTAGCCTGTTGATTCCTAGATGTGATTTGCTTAGTGTCCCAGTCTGGGTATGGCTTGAAAGACTGACTTCAAGGGACATGAGTCGTTATAAGCAGTCTCCTTGTTCCTGCCAGGATTCAGGTCTGTCTTCCCATCTACTGGAGACTGCTACAGGCTTCTCCATGAGCAAAACGTTTTTTGTTCCTCGTTGTCCTGACAGAGGAAAGTGACTCTTGAGTGACGTAAAAAGGCTTGGCTGGCAATGTAGAGAGACAGACTGAAGCGGGATTTCAGGGGTAGATGTTGCTTGATAAACTTCTGTCCCTTTCTGTGCTGGGAAACAGCTTTCAGCCTTCTGTAACATAATTGGGCAGATTCTCCAAGTGTCTCCAGAAAACCTGAGCAGAGACAGAATCGGTGACTTTAGAAAGTGACAGCCCTGCCCCCTAAAATGCTCTGAGTGCTGAGAGAAATAAGTGTCTGCAGAAATCAGTCATGGTACATGACAAAAAAGCAGCCCACCTACCTGCAAATTTTGTGCCCTATTTGTTCTGGTAGAGTCAAGAAGCCTCTTGCTAGAACACGTTGCATAGTCCAGTGACTCCAAGCATCCTGCTCATGTAAATCCACAGAGGCTATTAGAACAACCTGTCTGAACTCCTGAAATGCAAAAAGTCCTTCAAAAGCTTCTCAAGAAAAAAAAAAGCCCAACAGCACCTCACTAAAGGGTGAGCTGAAGTTTTGTAAGATTTTAATTCAAGTGCTGCTCCTGCTCCAGTGATGGTGGTAGCCCTTGAATGGTTGGTATGGCTGCACTTACTTCATGAGCACCCTTTAGAGATAATGCACAGATCCCATGTGTTCAGGGTCACACATTCCCCAGCTGTAACATCTCATTGCTTCTGGGAGATGGTGTTATTTGTGTCCTTTCGAGGCTGTTGTAATTTCCAGGTTAGCTCAATCACATCATTATCTGCTGCACAGGAGCAGTAACTTGATTGGCAGTCTGACAGTGGGGTTTTGCAGTCCCCATTGACATTTTCAGTCAAGGAAATAACACTTCCAAATGCTTTACCATCTTTTTACGTGTCATTTCACAGGGCAAGAAACAAGTGGCTCAAATTGTTTTGAGATCTGGGGCTTAACAGATATGGAGCAATAAATTCTGCCGAGTTCTAATAAACAGGACTGTAGAGTGGCTCTGGTTCATTTGCTAAGATGAGGGAGCTCGCCTCAGTTTATAGGAGCACAGCTCCTCTGGTACCAGCATGATTATAGACTTGCAGTCAAGTGCAAAACAAGACTTCTCTACCTCAAAAGACTACTGCTGCAAATGCCTTCCTCTGTCCCTCTTCCCTTCCTCCCTTCCCTCCCCTCAGCCCCTGTGTTAGGGGAGGACCTTCACTTCTAGCTGTCATTTGATTCTCCATAATCTACAAATTAAAGTTTTTGTCAGCATGGAATTGTTCAGGCATAGTTCTGTGACACCTGGTTCCGCATGATCAGTGCGAGCGCTTCCCCTCTTTGATCTACGTCCTGTTGGCTTTTCTCTTTGCATTTCAGGTGGTTTGGACTGAAATCTACTCTGGCTTGGTACTGAACAATTTAATTATAGTGATCCCCAACCATGGTGCTGTTTAGGCTGCAGACACTGCAGGGAGCGTGCTTTAAAGGAAAAACAGATTGGACTCGCTGACTTAGAATACTCTGTTAGACCTCCTAAAGCCTGTAGTCAGAGCCTGAAGAGATCGCTCAAGTAACGAGCTGAGGTGGCAGGGAGGGGTGTTGTCTTGTGCCTTTTTTTTTCTGGGGATTTCTTTTTTCCCCTAGTCCCTTACAGGAAGGAGATCCTTGAATGCTTAAACCATGCAGAGTTCAAATGCTTAAGTTGCTGCCCACTTACCTACCAGAAGTACCAGCAAGAGAGCTGAAATAGAATGGAGCAGCAATGGCCAAACTTCCTTTTATTGATGTAGAAGCAGCATTTCCTGAGCACCAGAGCTAGAGAGCTGAAAGCAGCAGTTTGCCCCCGACACCAAAGTTCAGTCTGTAGTGGAACAGGGAATCCCAGGCTCGCAGAAGCCTCGAGGGCAGGGGAAGAAGGTGCTCCTCCAAACCAGTCAAGAACCTCTGACAGCAGCGTGTCTCAGAGGACCCCATCCATGCTGTGTGACCGTCATGTGCTTGATACAGGAGCTCACTGTTGTCCATGCTTCTCAACTCTCATTCCAGAGCCAGTGCACTCACTGGTGATAAATCTCTGCACCTCCAAATTTCAGAAGGGAAGCAGAACTGGCTGTCCAGTGGATTGCTTTGCCGGGGATCTGCGCTGTGTGGAAGGGCTGGTGCGAGGCCTGGTGTAAACCTGTGTCTCCCTCATGGAGTTGCACTCTGCTGGGAGTTTGCGCCTCAGGTTTTATTCTCTTGCTGGCTCAGGCGAGGTGGAGAAGCATGTGTGATTGTGACTGCGATTGCTGTGCTAACCACAGTGTGTGTTTTCTTGTTTTTGTTTTCTGCTTTTTCACAGCAGAAGGGGCCCCGCCTCACCTACTCGACCTACCATAATCCGACCGGCTGAACCGTCCCTCTTAGATTTATAACTCGAGGCTATAGACAGCTGGCGACGAATGCCGTGCTGGCGGCTTCCCCATTCCACCCTCCCTTCCACAGTCACTCCGCTCATCCATCCCACATCTCTGCCTCCCACCACCCCTTCCTGGTGTGTCGTAAAACACTAGCCTAGTGATCGAGCTCTTCGTCTTCACTCGTGCGTCCTGTATTGCTTTGTGAGCGTAGAGTAGCCTTCATTCAGTGGCATGGATCCCTGAAGTACACAGGCTCCTTGGAGAGATCAGCCGCAGGGACATCCCTAAGTCCAAGTGCTGGCTGTTCATCCAGTAATCTCATCTGCCTGGTCTAGCCTGGCGAAGTGTCCTGCCTGCATCAGTTAGCTGTAGCACCCGGGACTGATCTGTAGCTATTTTCTGTTCTTGTAGTTAAGACGACAAAAGTGTGACTTAGAAGAAAAATGCTGTCAAAACATGGGACACGTTAGGAACAGATTAATTGCCCTGTGTATTAGTTTGACTTCTAAGGTGCAAAAAATCATGTTGGGAACAGTGCAATCAACCTTCTATCAAAGTGAGGCAGGGAGATGGAGAAGGGGGTGGGGGAGCACAGTGCATCGGCGTAGTCCCGCTAGAGTGAAGTCTGAGATAGCGCGCACACCTCGGCGTGTGGGGAGCACAGGGACCTGCTCGCACACAGCTCCCCGGAGCTGGGGACATCCTGCTGGTGACGCACTGGCTCCTGCCAGCCATTGTCTTGCAGCATCATTTTTGGCTGACTTTCCTGAACCCAGCAGGGAGAGGGCAATAGATAACGCTGCTCCCCCTTGCAAAGGGACAACCTAATGTTTTCAGGGAGTTTGCTGTGTAATGTTTTGTTGAAAATATTTCTGCTTTGAATAAGCACATCTTTCAGTGGTTTTTTGGGTACTGTGGTGACTTCTTCCGTAGCCTTTCCTTGCATGTGGATGGTACGTGTTTGGGGAAATCTGTAACTGTTGTTGATTGCAGCTCATCTTCTTAAGGTTTGGTTTTTACTTTTCATGCTACATGTATTAAAAAAAAAAAACCAAAACAACTTGAGAATTAAAATTATATCAATCCTGTACATCTCGGGTGTCATGTCTCTACCAGAGCCAAACGAGCCACCCGTATTGCGGGCCTGATTCATGTTGAAGTTACATTATTTCAGTGCTATTGCTCTTGATTTCTGTTGTGGATCCTCTGTTGTTCTGATGCCAGTTCCTTTCTGTATTTTAACTATTGTTTTACTACTTTTCCCCCTTTCCCTTCTCCTGTTCCTTTTTTCTTTGTTTTTCTTGTCTCTAAACTCCAGCCGGCCGGGTAAGGCCAGTTCCTCCCGCCCGGAGAGCCCAAAACCACCATTTGACATGTAGGCCTGCTCCCTCTGAGACTCTTTGCCTGCCTCTTAGCTGTTCTGTCCTGGAATGGTCTGACTCGAATCTCACACATGGCTTGTTTTGTTTGTATTTTGTGACACACACATATCAAATGTGATTATAGTGAAACTGGTTTTGTTTTTTTTTTCTTCCCAGCTGCTTAAAGGAGTTAAACAAGTATATTGTAGTATTGAGAAACATATCTTTACTGTTATAAATATCTATAAATATATATATAAGATGAAAAAATCTATATATGTCCAGGTGTTTAAAGCCATTTGTGCTTCCATGTGTATTTTAGGAAATACTTAAGTAGGGAAAGAATATCTATATACATATATATATACACACATCCAAAAAAGTTAACCAAATCCTAATGTTGAGTTTTTGAGCTGATTGTCAAATTCTCTGCTGTGTGCAGTTGGGTTATTGTATTACCCCAGACTTGTGGGTGAACTGTCTCAGTGCTGGTAGTAGCTGTGATGCAGTTTGTGATCTACCTGTCACTCTTGTTTATTGGATGAAATAAACTATCATTTCTGTATAATGAAGGTCTCCATGACTAGAATAAAACCATCTCTCTCTTTCTCTTGCTCTTTCTCTGGATCATTTTCAAACTGTGTTTAATTATAACCTAATTTTTTCATCCCATAGAGCTTAAAAAGCTATACATGCAAGCAGGTGCTATCACTGATAGGGAAGGTGGAGCAGATCTGCATCAGCACTGGTGTCCAGGAGCTGCAGTAGAACACAGCTTGTCAGATGTGGAAGCTAACTCCCTTTCTCCGTTGTAAAGAAAAATGCATGGAGGTGCTTCAGTGCCTGGACAGACAAGGTGGGAGTTTTGCACACAATTGCTTGGTTCTTAGAAAGGTATTTTTGCCTAGGCTGTGTGGAACTCAGCAAGCGGGTGCAGAGTGGTAGTTTCCCTGTTAAGTGGTGTCTTTTGGGCCCATATCTGAAGTGTAGCCTAACCACAGGCTAACAGCAGCTGTGGCCAGCTCCTACTTGGAAGTTGCTTTCAGGCTGAATTGGGATTTCTGCCCTGGTATAAATTGGGTAGGCATGTTCCTACTGACTTCATGTCAAAATGGAGTGCTATGGGTCTCATGGTCTCTGCTTCTCCTGGTGACCATCATGTTTCTCCACAATTCCTGAACTTAGTGCTGCCATCCTGACAATTGCAATGGGTTCCTTAATCCCCTGGGTACTGGGGCTCCAGCACTGTTTCTGTAGGAAGAGAGCAGGAGTTGACCGAGTGGGGTTGCTGACTTCAATGAGTGATAGCAATGCCCGATTCAGCCCTGAGTGCTCTTGGCCACAGCTGGCTGTGGAGCTCACGGAGTCTCCCCAGTACGCTGGTAAGAATTTGGTAGGCTGAAAAATCTCCTTGAAGATTTAATCACAGCAGGTACTGGTGTGGGTTGAGTGAACAGACTAATCTCCTGTCATTCCCTCCAGTACGTTCTGACTGCCTCTGTCTTGCATGTTTTTGTTTTGTACCTTCAGCTTCTACACAACTCAGGCAGTAAGCATTGCTTGCCCTATTCTTTTCCTCACCAGAACTGTTCCATCAGGTGTTATATATGGGGTCGTTACTAATTAATAGTATATTATTTTTAAAGACAAAACTATCCATTTAAGTAAACATGAGCCTTATTGGCTGTTTGTCAAAAGTTAAGTATGTTCTGCTGAGAATACCAGCTCCTCTGCCCAGGCAAGATAAACTCCTGTCCGGTGAACTACAGCCTGGTCAAACACTGTCCTCTTCCCCGTGTAACAATTTATTTCCTGTTGTTTGATACTTAGGGCCCCTTAGGAAGCATTTTTCTGGTTTTCCTCAAATCAGAAGTGCAAAAGTGGTTCAGTTGCTCCACTTTAAAGCTGAGCAGTTGTTCCTGCTCTTCATTCCCTCCAAGGAGGGGTCAGGGAAACACTCAAGGGAGCAGAGTAAGAAATTAATCTGAACCTGGAGTCTGGATATGAAATGAGTGCCAAGAGAAATATTTTGGGCATCTGTCCCCAGGAAAACATCAATGGAAGTGAAATAGGACATTGATGCCAGGGCAGGTGTTAATAACAAAGAATCCATTCTTTGCATCTTTTTCTGCCCAAGTTTCAAGGTGATCTCTGCAGAAGAAACACAGCTAGTCAGTGCCCGTCTGAATAAGTTTATTCAGAAAGCAAACTTGTAACAGGATTAAGTCACCTCTGCCTCAGACTGCAGCCCTTCTTCATGGGTCTTGTTTCCTTCACAGCACTGGAGTTGATCACCCAATAAATACTTATTCCATTTATAGTAATACTCTGTATTAAATCACAGCCCTGCCCCTGTTAGATATGATACACATTTAGGAACAGCCTAAGCAGCCTTAAACACTGCAAAAGGCTTAGTCTCCCTTGAAGGACTATACAGCACTTTACACAGATACACTATGTACATAAACCTATGCAGCCAGGACCTGTGTCGCTTGTGGGAGCCAGTGACAAACACCAGCACTGTTCCAACAAAAGGAGTTCTAAAAACCAGCTTCCCTCTTCCCTTGGTGGGTTCCCAGGGAAGCACTCAGGGTGCTGTGTATGCTTTTTTCAGTTGTCCAGGGAAACAACATGAACCATATTTAAAAAAAAAAGGCAAAAAACAAAAAACCCTACCCTTAATGTGTTTCTGGCATGAGAGGAAAAGTTCTCTCTGCAACACTGGTGTAAATCTTGACCAGCTGGAACACAAGCAAGGCAGACTCTCTGGTTGTGTTAGTATCAATTCTGGGGGTTGTCCCCATCTTGCTGTGCTTGCATCTCTTATCTTGACAGGTTCAGAGGGAGGTGGTGCTTCTCCAGGCACTAGCTACTTGTCCATGTGGGTCATAGAGCTGTAACAGATCCTTTCAACCTCTCCTGGGGTCTTCCTTAAAAGTCTGTTGCTGAAACCAACCACCCTAAGCAGAGGTAGAGTTACTATGGCATAGTCACATGCAGTTCACTTCACTGCTTGCAGACCCCAGGGATCTGCTTTGCTGCTGCTTCAGGGGACTCTCCTCCTCCTCCCCTTTTGTTTTCCCTTTAGAATTAGCACAAGGGCTTCCAGGTGGTGCCAGGTGCTACCTCTATTCCTGACACTTGTCCCAGGGACACAGGATTCCATCCATCTCATGCACTCTACCACCATGGGAGAAGAGGAAAGTTAAGTGGTGGAGAACTAGAACCCCTAGAGTCCAGAAATTCAAAACAAAGCATGTTTATTAAGTGGTTTCCTTTTGCTTATTTCTCCCATTTTTAAAATAAATAAAACCTTCAGACACATACAAGTGAAACACATCATCCTTCAAAGTGCAGTTACATTTCCACCCCACTCCCAAGAATCACATAAAGCTTTGTCAAGTAACCAAAAAAGACTCCCGAGGCCACCCTGGGTCCCTTCCCCTGGCACTGTGAGCAGAGGGGGCTGTAGCACTCCCCAGCCACCCGCAGCCTGTGTCTTTGGGCTGTTCAAGACTGACAAGGCCAGTTTCAGATACAATTTTGCAAGAGGCAGGCTGCAGAGGAAAGTGGGAAGTTTAAGATACGTAGTATGAAACAAAACCAACCTATTCCCAGTCCAAAGAGTTCGCTACCAGAATAAGTTAGTTACTTTGGGAGCCCTGGAAGGAACTAGGCTGATTACAGTCATGAGTGATGTATTGGAACCGCTGCTTGGTCACTGCTGTGAAGCTGGGTGCTGGCAGCAGAGTCTGGGACAAGGGATTAATGAAGCCATGGAATCCCCTTCCCCCTGGCCCAGGTGAAGTACCAGCACCATCTGCCTCCCCACATTAGTTTGAGTCTGCCTGTGCTCCAAGCACACCAAGAGTAACAGAAGAAGGAGAAAAGGAAGATGAGATATGATGCTTGAGTTCCAGCTGATGCAATCCCTCTTTCCTGATGTCTGTAGAGAGGATCTGTCCTGACCAAGGGCACTAAGCAGAGGATGGGCACATCCAATTCCATTAAGTCCTTTCAGATTCAGAAAGTTGCTGTAAATAAGATTTAGTGCCACTTAAACTACCATGATTTTGACCTCATCGTTCTCATCAGCACGGTAGAAGAAGGGAATGCAGGGGTTTTCCAGCAGGGAGCCCAGCCTCTCCTGAGGATTCTGGATTTCTCTGAGAAGCTGCATTATTTGCTTTGCTGTGGGGTCCTCTTGGCTTGGCTGAGCAGCATTACTGTCAATAGGGGAGAAACCAGACTGATGGAGAACAGGAGCCTCTTGTTCTGCTTCATCTGCCAGATTCACTTCTCGTAACCCTGTAAAGAGGAGACAAGGCAGGCAGGTAACTTTCCCTCTGTGCACAGCACCAACACCCGAGCTTATTCCATTTTCCAGGACTCGCCCTGGCTGCTGTTTACCTTCTCCGTCGGTAGCGTTCAGTTCCATGCGCCTCTCTGCTGGAAGCACGCTTTCATCCTGGCTTGCTAACAGCTCTGGGTTTTGAGCAGCTGCTACATACTTGCTGTACCATTCATTTCTTTCCCTGACCAGACGCATCACTAAGTCCTGCAGTTCCAGCAGTTTCACCTGCACCAAAGTAAAGGAAAGCCCATGAAAGGTGCACACAAACACTGCGCTGCAGTTTGCAGTCCCGTCTCTGTCACAAAATGAGCAACTTCCCAGTTAAAGCTAGCTGAAGAACAACACGTAAGGTCTGGACTGTGCAAGCACTCCCCTGGCCTGCCCTGCCTGCAGTAGTACCAGAGAAAGGATTCCTTGCCTTCATCTCTTCCTTATCCTGGGCCAGTCTGCTGATGTACTCCTCCTTCTCCTGGTGCCGCTGTTTGAGGATAGCTCTCTGACTCTGGTATAACGCAATATACTCCCCTGGAACACAAGCAGGAGGAGTAAGCATTAGCAAGGTTGGGTAGAAGCCTTAGGGTGAGCTCAAAACTGTGGCGTGAGGAGCCAGCAAAGCTGACCCTGGAGATCTAGCCTAGTTAGGCAGCAGTCGGAGACAGAAGCTGATAAGCAGTTGGAGGGCTCCAGCTCCAAAAACTGTTGGGAGACCTTCTGTTCCCCAAATAAATAACATATTGAACAAGCTTTAGCTTGTGCTGCCCAAACATACCAATGGTGTCTGTTTCCCCAGAGAGCTGTATGCAGCGATGCTCTAACTCTTCCAGCCGTTCCTTCAGATCAGCTTTCTCACACATCAGGTCTGTGAAACGGGACTGAACACAAAAATTGGTATCAGTCATCTGAACTACACGCACAGAATACCCGTGTTAAAGACAACAACCTCCATGGGCTGAGCGTAGGGAACAAACCCCGCTGCCTTTGCAACTTGTCTCCAGTTTGATGTTAAAAGGGAACAGAGGAGAGAGCTAGAGAAGATATGAAAAATCATCTCTGCAACTTAGGAAGCAGAAGGGCTGATGAAATAAAGTGCCTCTTAAACTTCTTGTTGCTGGGCCAGCACAGCTCTGGCCATACTCAGCTCCCCAACTGCAGAACACTTGCTTCATCCCAGCAGAGCCAGGATATTCAGTCTGGTTTTCAGCCATTTCAGAAACAGACCCCAGGTCTGTGTTAGGCATTTATGCTCTCAGACTTGGGTGGGGAGGGGAGTTACTGCTGCAAGATTTCCTGTGCTGAGACAAGCAGTGATGAGCTTTTTAGGAAGAAGCTTATTATTACAGGACATCTGCTGCTTATTCCCCTGCAATTTGTCTGTGTGTGCTGTAAGAGAGTCTGATGCTGGATTGCAGTCTAACTGAGCAGCATAGCAAGGCTGAAAGTAGTTGAGATCCTTTGCTTACCTGTAGTTTCTCCATGGCAGTTTTCAAAGCCTCATGAACCTCCACTGGAACAGTATCCAGAGTGGAACCTGGAAGGTACATGGATACTATTCAGTTCCTCCTCGGACATGACGCACTCACAAACCCTGCAGATCTGTTTCAAGAGGCCAGTGCAGCTGGCTGGGGTGTGCCTCCATATTTCACACCATCCCCAAGTGGCAACAAATTTTTACCTCCAACCAGGGTGATGTTCTGTTGCTGCTCCTGCCTCAGAGCTGCTATTTGCTGCAGGAGGCTCCTGCACTGCTGCTTCTGAGCAGCCAGCTGCTGCCTCATGTCTTCACGCTCCTTCTCTACTTGGGACATGGCAGACGTCAAGAAAGCGACCTAAGAAGAATTCCAAAGATTCACACGAGTGCTTCTCTTGTGTGAATCTTGATCAATGGTGCATCTCAGGGCACAGTAAAAGTTTACCCCGTTTCATTTACAGGTATGAAACCAAAGTACTAAGTGACTACCCTGGAACTAAACCAGGCAGCAACTACTCCAGCTTTCCTTGTTGCCAAGTAGTACAAATACACAGGTCAAATACCAGCTCCCGTGGTATCTGTTTGATCATGGTTTTTTCCACGTATGATTATACTTAGAGAAAAATGTAGTAGATGATTGACACCATTTCCAAATTGCCTTCCAACCTACAGAGAACATCATCACCAGATGATGATGATCAGATAATGATCAATCATCAGAGCTACTCTACAGGCTGAGTTGCCTTCATAAAACCACTGCCAGGCTTCCAGCCTATCCTGTGAGGATGCTGCAGAAGTCTTGCTTTTTGCTGCGATGCACCAGGAACTGTTACACTTCCCTCACCGCTGCGCCGCAGCTGGCAGGGATCAGAGCTGACAAACAGCCTCCTCCACGCACCCTGTGGAACCTCTCCACAGTTTGACCTGTCTACTTTTCTTGATGCTTGTTTAGAAATAAACCTAAAGGCTTTTTGACCCCATTAAGACTCACCATTTCTTCGTGGCTTTCAAACCTCTCTGGGATCACAAATGAAGATTTTTGGATCTCTTCAGTCATTGCTTCACTTTCAACTCCATCTCCTATAAAAGAGGAAGGTGAACAAGGAGGTAGTACCCCAGAGAGCCCAGATCTACCTCCTCCCAGGAGACCAGCTGCAGCTTCTCACCCTCTAGTCGGTGCAAAATCCTGCCATCCAGATCTGCTGCTAACTGAGTGATCTGGGCCTGCAGCTCTTTATTTTCCTTAGCTACAGCTTCCAGACTTTCCTGCAAAAGAAAAGCAGATGATGACTAAAACTTGTATAGGCCAGACTGCAAAGAGTCACTACATCTTCAGGCAGCAGCACCATACAAACAGAGGTAAGAAGCAGTGCTGCAGCCCCAGACAAGTATCATGCACCTGTATTGCACAGGATGTGACCACAGTCATAAAATGGGCCAGTCTGGAAGGGACTGTTACAGATCATCTGGTCCAAAATTTTGCTTAATTAATATTTAATGTAGTTCATCACTTTTCCTCTCAGCTTTCCACTTGCCTCTTTTTCCTGTTACCTTGGTCTGCTGCAGCTCTTTCAGGTGCATTTCCACTGTCACCTTCCCCTGAACTTCCTCGTGCTGTAGCCGATCCATAAGCTGTGTCTGAAGCAAAAACTGTTTGTGCAGTTCCTCCTTCTCAGCAGAGAGCTGCTGGTATGCCACAATGTACTGCTGTAAGTGGCCGTAGTACTGGTCCCGCTGCTCCTGCAGACCCTGAGCCTCCTGCGTTTTCATTTCCAGCTAGCAGAACAAGATGGAACCATCACATCAAACCACTTCTGCCAGAAAAGCTGATCCATGTGACATAATGCAAACTGTCAACATTGCCCCAGAGCCACCAACTAGGCAGGCAGCCACCATCTGCCCCCACATGCTGGTTCCCCACATCAGACAGCAGACGATGGGGAAGGCTCCCAGCTTGATCATTACAATACCAATTTCCATCCTTCCATCAAAGTTTGGAAAATTGCCAGCAGTTTGCACAAACCGCTGTGTACCTGCCCTGCTCTCCCAGCAGCTGTTGCTTACCGTCTCTTTGAGCTCCCCCAGGTTCTCCTGCAGCTGCCCAAGCTTCTTGGCCAGCTCCTTCTTTACATGTTGCTCTGACTGTAGGGCACTTGTAACCTCCATGTTTTCGTTTGTCTGCAAGACAAATGCCACTCTGTAAAGATAGTGCCCCAGCCAAGGTAAGCGTATACTCTCAATAAATCACGTTCATTCCCGATACAACGGGGTGCTGTCCCTTATGTTATTCTGGGGTGTAACAAAAGGCCATAAATTGACTGTTCAGAGCAGTAAGTAACTTACAGAAAGGTTCAGGAGATAAGAGAAGAGGAAGGAAAGAGCCAGGGGAATCAGTGCTGGGACAATGCCAAGAAGAGGCCTGGCACATCACATAGCCTGTCAGCCCCCCAGCAGATGGGTGGTACGAATATATCTCACACAGAGCCACAGGCATTCAAATGCAAGGAGTTCAGAAAGACCTAAAGAAGAATCAGTGGCTGGACCATGTGTCAGCCTGCCAGGGCCCCAAGGGCAGCTGTTACACTGGAAGAAACAAGCAAGAGTAAGGATTCAGCTCTAGGACGGTTAAGAATTATGGCAGCAGGAAAGAAAGCTGCTGAGAACTACTTCCTTGTGGGCAATACAGAGAACAGAAAACATACCCAGAAAAGGGTAAAAGGGCAGGAGGAATAATGCTCAGGGGAAGAAACAGCCTGACTTCCAGGGCATGAGAGAAAAGGAAACTGCTCTGGACAGAGCACCTGCTAGAGTAATGAGTTACAGGAACCCCCCTGGCATGGCAATACCTAGCACAGAAAACAGAGCATCCAAAGCCTCAGAGGACAAGAGACAAGTAATGCTTCTGCCAGTTTTTCACATCTGTGCTACAAAAGGATTGCACCAGTGAGGGAAGCAGTGGGAAAAGATGTTCGAAAGAGACATACCAGTTTGACAAACCCATTTTGCAGTTCAGCCAGCTGCTCCTTCAGGTCTCGATTCTGGCTCAGTGCCCTACTGATTGTGACCTTGTCACTCTGCATGTCCTCCAGGATCTGCTGCCTGTCCACAGACTCCTCATTGTAGCGCTGCACAGCCTTCTCAAGCTCCAGCAGACGCTCCTCCTGCTCCCGGTTGAGGTGGCTCAGCTGCTCGTTGTCCCGGACCTGGGCCTGGTACTGCCCATGCAGTTCCTCCTTCTCTTGCTGCAGCCGCTGGACCTCTTCCTGCAGACTCAGCTCAGCTGCTGTGGGCTCTGCTGGTGAGGAAGGCTCTATATCCATGGGCTTAACTGCTGAAGAAAGGCAATCAAAAGCAGCTCAGTCAAAGGGCTAAACTGCTGTGTAATACACATCATTTATCTACACAAAGCATACCCCAACAGTGTTATCACCAGCTGCAGTATCCAATCCTCACCACAGGGCATGGAGAGGAATGAAGCAGCAAAACTACCCTAAAACCAAGCACAGCATCCTGCTGTCAGCTGCTGACTCTCTCACAGGCCTAACATCCCACCTTCCCAGACTCCTGGGCCAGAGAGGCTGCTGGTACACTCAGTCAGATACTAAAGAATAAACAGTCTGCTGGTCCATTAGTTAAAGTAGTTCACTTGCTGTTTGCTAGGGCAAAAGGTTTATGAGGGTCACCAGGCTTTCAGCTGCCTTCACAGCTTCAGAGCATCATACCTACTCACACCTTGTGTGCAAAAGTTCCTGCACAGTGGGGACAGAGTTAATCAGCTGGTTCTTTGCAGTGTGAAGCCCCACTTTGGAAGCCCTACCTGATTTGTTCAGTAGCTCTGTAATATTGGCTTCCAGCTCCCGAATATGGGCCATATGCTTCTCCTTCTCCTCTGCCATTGCGTGGACCTGCAAGGCCACGCGCGTGAAAGTTAAGACAGTGTTCATGGTGCATTTACTCCTGCCTGTGGTTGTCAAAAGCAGCTGTGATACTGCTCCTGATGTTACCTGCTCAGAGAGGTGCTGTACCCGCTGCTGCCAAATGCTCCCTTCCTCCTTCAGTTTCTCTACATACTGATCTCTTTCTGCCTGGAGCTGGTGGAGTGACTCCGAGAGCTGTTCAAAACAAAGTAAAACACTAAGAAAATCATATTACCTAAATTAATTTGGCAGTGACTGCAGAAGGGATAAAGCCTTATGAAAGCAGTGTTAATGAAAGACTCAGGCTGTACTCTTCTGCCACACAAGTTTCTTTACATATGTCAAGATTTGGATCATATTCCATACAACCTCTTACCTGAGCAACCTGGGTTTCCAGGTTCAACTTCTCCTCCAGTGCCATCTGCAACTGCTGGTTTGCATCCAGACTCCCTGTCTGATTTGAGAACTGCCAACAAAAATCAAAAAGTTACGGTAAAATGTTAACAATTTCTGCGTAGCCTTTCCCAGGATAGTAACCTGTCACATGATCCATGTTGTAACCTTCTGCAGTTCTTTAAAGAGCTCCAACTCTCGGTGAAGTTCAGTGAAAAAAAAAAAGGGAGGGGGGGGGAGGGAATTAAAAAGAAAAAGCTCAGATTTTAGCCCTGTAAAACAGGCTGAACTGGGCAGCTCCTCCCTACTAATTTTGTATTTACTATTTGTTTAAATTAAGAAAATGGGCTTTAATCAAACAATTTGGTTCAGAAACTTTGTTCATTTCCAAAGTCTGCATTATACAGCCAGATCAAATGGTATAAAAGGTTGTGACCTTACAAGTTGTGAAACATGGCAGGAATTTAAAGCCAATGTCTGGAACATGTAGTAGACTAAATAGCAAGACTGGTTTGGTTGACACACAATACTTATCCCAGAAGAGAAGCAGTTGGCTTTATTTCAAGGGTAACTTAAGCTACTGTAAGGGAAAAAGAAAAAAAAAAAAAAAAACAACCCAAAAACAAGCCAACAACAAAGTTGTTTCTTCCCTCTCTGGCTCACTTGAACCCCAAGCTTGCTCTCTCGACTAAGTGCTGGCTTCATGCATTCCCTTTCTAACTCACTGCTTCTCTTAAGTCGCGTTAAGTTCTCTTAAGCTGTCTTTCAAGTTGCCACTGTCCAACTCACCCCCTTCTGCTAGGGTGGTACAAACACCACTCCCACTCAGCTGGTTTCTCGGTGAGATGGCACAACAACTGAGTAACCAGCACAATTAACAGAAAAGCACAAAATGTCACTGTATCTTCCACTTTGGATGTTCAGTCACCCTCTCATCTGTGCAACATTCTTTTAGCAGACCAATGTCACAACATCTTTCCCTCTACTGCTCCAGCTCCTTAGGACACAAGACTTGCTGTTCCTCAAAGGTCCCACTGAAAGCCTTTCACTAAGGGGATGTCTTGATGAGATTTTGTGCCTCCCTTTAAAAACAAGAGTTAACTCTTGGCCCTGCTGTCAGAAGCAAAGTCTTACAGTGTTCCACGTGATCTACCTTCACATCCTAGAAGTGCTGTGGTTACCTGTTGAATCATCAGTTCAGCCATTTCCAGTTTCTTATGCAAATCCTCCATATCCAACTTCATAGCTGAGTTCTGGGAAACCAGGGAATGAATCTTCTCTGACAGCTCGGAATTCTGCTGCTTTATTTCCTCGCTACTTTTGCTGAAACAAACAAAAAATTGAAGTGGCATCACTATACGTACTACAGGTCTGCAGATGTCCATGTCATAAAATACACAATCCAGCTCTTCATAGCAGCCAGAACCACAGCAACATCACACCTAGTGACTTTTTTGGTTTTTTAAATTGAATATCCAACCTCCCAAGTCACCCACCACCTGTGGTCTGTGCCCCTTGTTATATTTTGTGGCTCTACTGAGAAGAGTAGCATTACTCTGCAGTAAGGAGCAGGATGGACTTACCTTCTTTTGTACAGTTCCAGTTTCAGGTTGTCTCGCTCCTTCACTAAATCTTTATTATGCTGGAGAAAAATGAAATTATTGATTCATCTACAGACTTTAGCCAAACAAATAAGATGCTAAAAAAATACTTAATTTCACCTATAGCATATCAGCTAAAGTGGAACAGGTCATAACTGTGGCAAAATCCTCAGAACAGGTTTTCTTAGACCTTCCTGAATTTCACAGGAATAAGTCTGCTCCATCATTGCAAATGTGACACCACTAACTGAACATGAGACTATTTCTGTGAACTTCTGGGTTAGTATCAATACTGAAGTATCTGTTTGATGGAGACCCTCCTGGGACAAGGTCTGTGAGGCTTCTGTTGTGTGGAGCTGGCAAGACTAACAAGGTAAGGTGCCAGATCTGAAGACAGCAACTGGACCATATGATTAGTGGTCACAGAAACCTGCAGGATGTTTGCCTTGGTCATGGAGAGTACAGGGCTGTACAAGGTTAATTAACAATTAACAAGGTTAATTTCTGCCTCTCCTCTAAGCAGGGACTAAAGACTTTGCAGTAGTACAGTGACAAGCAAACAACCAAAAGGCAGAGCTGCTGGTTAAGCATAAACAGAGGTGACTCTCACCTTCTCTGACTGCTTTTGCTGCATGGAGATGGAGGACAAAGTACGTTCTAGCTCTGATACCCTCTGGCGAGATGAATGTAAACGAGCAGCAAGGTTCTCAGCTTCTCCTGAACAAGTCAGAGCAGAATTAGTTGAGGCTAGACCACGAAGAGATTTTTGGAACTGGCTGAACAGCACTTTCTACTTTGTCAACAAGCTCTTAAGGCAGCGCAGAGCCTTGTGAATCAGTAGACCTGGTTCCACTCCCAGCTCTGCAGGTGATCCACTAGCAACTCTGTAAGCACCTTCCTCACTTTTAGAGGAGATGATGAAACTTCCTCTGCAGAACAATAGATGATATGTTGTTTGGTGTTTTTTTCCTAATTGCTCAAATTTAGTTCAGAATGAAAGGCTGGGGTAAAAGCTACATTAACTTGACAGCTGTGTAGGAGGGAGGGCAAAGAAAAGGGAACAAAGTTTTAAAAGAATCAGAAGAAAGTCAAAAGGAACAGTCTGGGGTAGTCACCAGGAGCAAACAGGGCTGACAAGGCTTTAGTGATGCACAAAGGAACCTCAACTGCCATGGGACCAACATGCTCCCATTTGGGGGCAGCTATGATGACAGAAGCAGTGACAGTGCCAAGTACTGCTCATTAAGGAGTCAGTGAGTGTTGTGAGCTGGTTGCCAGCAGCTATCACGCCTGAGACTTGAAATCCACAGTTTAACCAACAGCTTGATCTGAGGGCTCACAGTCAATTACCTGATTTCTGCCGTGCAGCTTGCTGAGTATGGCCAAGGGCTGTCTGCAACTCGGACTTCTCAGAAACCAGAATTCCAATAGTCTGGATGTGAACCTTTGGGAAAAGAAATTCAGCTCAGCACAAAACTTATTTGCTCGTAACTGCAAAATCACTATTTCCACAAAAGGATAATTCAGTAAAGGTAAAGAGTAGAGGCTGGCTGACTGACTCCCAGTTTTCCTGAAGAAATGGACTCGTGGCTTCCAGGATAAAGACTGAGTGGTAACAGCAGGAGCCAGGTGATATTACTGTGATGGAGGCTCTGCCTTACCTGCAGCTGCTCCCTCAGTGCTGCTTGCTCTTTAGAAAATTTCTGTTCAAACTCCTTCTTTTCCTGTATAAACAAATTATGCCTATTCAGCACAAAAAGGTAAACAGTTAACCCTTCCTGGTTTATGTCAAACTAAAAAAGCATCTAAATGATAGCAATATTTTTAAAGACATACTTCAGACTTCCATTATTTGAACTACTACATTATTTATCCATCCTGGAATGGCAGTGACAGCACAGAGCAATCACTGCTCACGTACATGTGGCAACATTTGGAACAGAAGCTACTGACGAGGACTGGAACTGTAATCTCCTGCTTCCTCTGATACTTGAGCATTTAAATATTACCTTTTGTCAAAATCAAGAATGCTACCTGCCAGGTCTAACTCATGAAGTCAAAATATTCAACCTTTGCTACAAATGAAATGGAATCTAACATCAGACAAGATCACAAGTGCTTGTGTCACAATCCACTATGTTTTCTACTCCTCAGAGAAACACCTATTTCTGTATCCATCTGAAAATAGGACACACTTTACCTTCTCCAGCTGATTCACTGCTTCTTGGTTCTGCTGTTTCTATGGAAGAAAATTGATGTGGCAGTATTAACAGAAAATACTCTGATAGTGCTGAAACACATTTTCACTTTAATGATGTAGGGTACATAACCAATTAATGCAAACAGAATTCCATTATCCTTTCTGTAGAAGACTAGGAAGTTTTTCTTAGCTATTAAAAATAATAGATTTGAGGCTTCCTTCACTGATATGCTTGATATACCAGGTATGTTTTTCACTCCTGAGGACATTACCACAGTTCTTCCCAAACATCACCAGCAAAACCCCTCATGGTCATATCCAAGCATCTGTCAACTTCACTTAAATTTGCATCCCACATCTATGAAATTAATCCTAGTAATCCTGATGTATTAGGGTAGTCACCAAAAATGCTTAAAAAAAGAACCCTTAAACAACACTGACTCCCCCTCCAAAAACTATCAGAACCCATTGTCTTTCCCTTTAAATGAAACCGTAGGCCCTTATCCCTCTTAACAACTGTCCTTCAAGTTATGCAGAGCCACACTTATCTTGGCAAGCTTCTGCAAAAGGTGGTAGGAGAGAGAGCTGAAGCCAAATGCAAAGAAAAGGGATAATTCTGTTCTAGCCAGTTACGGTCTTATGAGTGAAATGTCCCAACTTGAGATACTCTTATGATTCTAGGTCTTTGGAGAGTTGCTGACTCTACATACTGCATCTTTAGATGCAAGGTGAAGGAGATAGAAGTAGCAGCTGTCTGCCAAGGCTGCCACACAAACCGTGATGCTGTGTTTGCCATTTGCTGCTTTTGTCCCCCTGGCAGGTTTCTCACAGATGCCTCCTAAGTAAAATTATTAGTACTCTTTCCCCTTCCCAAAGGGTGGACATTGGCCAAGCTACTACTACTTCAATGCATTTTGAAATATGACTGCCAATGGAAGGGTGATGCATTAGAGGTTTTGATTCTAGCAGTGCCGGGGCACAACACAACCAGGGAAAGCAAAGGCCATGAATGCAGCGAAGGCCCTACATTGTTCCCAGCAAACAGAGAATCTTGAGTAGGAAATGCACTATACCAGGACCTCTGCAGCCCAGCTAAAAGACAAAAACAAAACAAAAACAACAACAAAACAACAACAACAACAACAAAAAGGAACAAAAATTACCTGAAACCAAAAATAAAACAAGAGGGATCATGGGGTACTCTGGGACATGCTGAATTTTGGGAAAAGTGTAGTTTGAGAGAGGAACAAAATGGGGAAAAGGATTTCATACAAGAAAGGCTCTTTTCAGACTGAACCAAGTCCACTTAGCTGCATTTCTTGTAGTGTTAAAGCTGAAGGCTGAAAAGCAGCAGCAGGAATCCATGCAGGCCACAGGACAAAGCAGTTCATTCATCGTGCCAAGAGAAGCAGAGGATATGATCAGAAACCAGCCCCAGGTCTCTCTCAGACCTATTGCTCCCACTCTGCTGATATACTTAGAGCAGCATCATCACCTGCAGAAACAGATTTTCACACTGCTGCCAGCACCAGAATTGGGTATCTCGGGCATTCAGCCCAGGACCAGAAATGGCTGTTTTATCAGGATGCTTATCATCCAGGGAAAGCATGATGAGATCAACAGAGCACACTTCAATGGAAACAACAAAACTCTGGTTCCTCAGAAGAGTCAATACATTCACATGTGGCCTTAGACTTTGAGCCTCTTAACAGGTTTTCCAGACAGCCCATTTTGTTCCTTACAAAGTGCTGTGTAAGCAGCCTTCCTCGTGGCACTACGAGAGAACCCATAACCCTGCAGACACCCAGAGAGCATGGAAGAGCAGCAAAAACAATGTCAGACTGGTTGGTTGGATTGTTTCTTACCAATTCCTCTATCTTTGTAACGAGCTGTTTGTTAGTTAGATTGCTGGAATCCAGGGCTACTGCCAGCTCCTGGTAACGTGTCTGATGGGCACATGCAGACAGGAGAAAAAGGAAGGAGCAGAAGAGGAGGAGGGGAGGAAAAAAGCAATAATTAAAAAGGATGGAAAAAAAATAAATCATTACCACAGTTCGATATAATCAGATTCTCCACACAAAACAAAATCTATGGTTTCAACAAAAGCAGCTGGGACACCAGCATATTTTATCCATTTCTGCTGAGGCTTCATTTTGACATAAAAGCTAATCAGAAATAAGAACTGCAGTTGCATGGAAGCCAGATTATCCCCAGTCCCCCAAATGGAAACACCTTCAATGCCTTTCTACTACTGCTGATCACAGCTACCTGATTACAGCACAAGGTGACAGCGATGGATGTGAACTGTGCATTCAATTAGGTCTCATTAACGCTGCTGTAAGCACAGAGTCCCAATAACTGATCAACAGCAGCAAATAAGAAAGAAGAAGGAAGAACAAAAAAGGTAGGCTGAGAACAACTTACTTCCATTTCCTTAATATTTGTGGAAGAAACGGCACTTTCCCCATTCACGTACGACGTAGACTAGAAGTAAACCAGTCAAGTAAGTCAGTTTTATTCCCCGAGGAAACAAATCACTATTAAGTAAAAAACAACTATCATCATAATACTTTTTATAGCACCTTTCCCTTCACAGTACCGTGCATGGACAGGCACAGAAAACACACTTTTCTGGCTAAGGATTGATGCAGATTTCCCCCGTGACAAGCTGATGTGAGCTATGCAGACTGACTTCAGATTATTTTCTACTAAATCAAGACTACATCTTTCCATGAATACACACTGTTCATTCATCCCACTCTGCTTTTCTTCCTACTACTGAAATTTTACATTCTAAACCAGGATTTTTTGCTTCTCCATGCTTAAATAACATATTGTTTGGTAGGATGACTGCAGACACCTCTGAGATTGAAGAGTGTTCTGTTGAGCTGACTGCTTAAAGCTCCACATCAAACATCAAAAGAATTAATAGGACCGATGAATCAAAACAAGAGTGTACCTGAGAAACCAGGCCATTGAGTTGTTCAGACAACTGGCGGAGACTTTCTGTTGACGAGAAAGACCTGGGAACAAAGAAAGACCTTGCAATGAAAATGTCTCCCAGAGAACTGCCCTCATCAGAACAGCATTGGGAAGGAATAAAACCTTAGTTTGCTGGGAAACAAACAGACTCACCTGTTCTCATCCAAAGCATTTTTATGATCCTCAGCTTCATGAATCTGTGAATTGAAATACAAAAACTTACAAGCCTGTAAAAGAAGATGGGAGTCACATTTGTGGATGTATCACCAGGACTTGATTATACCTGGGCTCAGGTTCCACAGTACGTGTAATTACTGCTTCCCAAAGAAAGATGAATTTAAAACCACCAACTCAGGCCTGACTTACACATAATTTGTGAGTTGGGTGAGCCCAGGCTGCTTGGGATATTGAAACTTGAAGTGTTACAGGCTTTATGTTTGCTGTTATTATTTATCAGTATAATCAACACTTTGCAGGGAAACACTTTAATTGAATATTTAACTAGTGAAAGGAAACACCGATTGATCTGACTGGACACCTTCTGTCATATTAAAGGTACTTTCTGCTAATGAAATAGGAGAGAAGGGAAAGGAAAACAGCTTTGGAGGACACGAGGGCATGTGCACGCTAGTGCTCTGCTCTCACAGACAGGTGATAACTAGACGGAGAGTGGAGAATGTAGTATTTTTAACGGGAGAAAATCTGAACTTGTCAGGTCATATTTATGAAGTTTGTCTTTCTCAAAAAAAAAAGTTATCACTAACCAATATTCAATGGTTCAACGGCGGTGTTCATGGTAATTCACAAACCTGTGTCAGCTGCATGCTCGCAGAAGCAGGCAGAACAGAACCACAGCTAGGTAGGCTGTTGCTGTTAGATAGCACGGGGACATCGGGAGCAAGCTGTTCAGCATTACGAGTGGCAACATCACTGTCAAAGTACGCCTGTCACAAAACACATCACAGGAATTACAGCCTTCATGCAAAATGAATGAAAACACACATGAACACATCACCTTGTGACCTGCCTGGGAAAACTAGACAGACGTGAACAATCAACCATTTAGAAACATGTGGAAGGGAATCTGTGTTCTCCCCAGAACAAACGGGTGATGGCATCAACACACAAACAAACACCGTCCCAGACCTGTGCCCTCTCAGAGCCAGTCTGGAAGAACCGGTGTCCATAATCAAACTGACTTCTTTAACACAGGACGGTAACGACTAAGTCCACACACTAGATTTACTGCCAAGGGCTCACCAAAAAGCAAGCAAGGGCAAAGCCAAATGGTAGCCACTGTGCTGAAAAGCACTACCTTCAAGATGTGTCTGGGGAAAACACGGATCACCATGTGCAAATTAAGATGGGAAAGAACAGGTTAGTGCCTACTTGAAAACTGCATTAGTCAAACTCAAAGGCTCCATCTAAAATTGGGTGAAATTTGTGACAATGCCATGAACCACAAGTTTAGAAGCAGGTCATTTATGAAGAGGCCACACTCAGCAGGGCTGGGAGCAGGTGCCTGTGGCCCTGCTGGAGCTATGAATGCCATGACTAGAAGAGTCTAAATGGAAAAAGAGAAGGGCCCAAAACCTATTTCTGGACAGCAATGCAAGTTCTCATCCAGCCTTTGTGGGAGGATGAGGAGCATTTGATGACACCTCTACCAAGCTACAGTGCACTGCACAATTTCATCTTTCTTGTACAGCACCAGAGGAGCCGTAAGGGCCCAAAGCAGTGTTCTAGTTTTTACAGCAATTTATTTTATTTCATCATCCGGCTCCGGTCAGTCATCATTTAACAAGACTACAAAGCAGATGAGATCATGTCAACATTCCAGCCCACTAATATATGGCAGGTCTCTGCTGTTCCCATCTGAAAGAGCTCCCTCTGACTTCAGTCACTTCCTTCTTGGCACTTCACAGGAAACCCAAAATCTCTCTCCTGGAATTCCCTGTTTACCTGCTCAGCATTTCACTCGGGAATCGCGTGGCAAGGAGAATACAGAAGCAGTGAAAACAGGTTTAATGAAAGCGATAAGCTAGAAGACTGCAGAGGGACACAAACAGAATTTCTGTTTCTTTTTAGCAGGACAGGGGCTTGTAGGAAGGTCAGGAATTCCCTTACTTACTCCAGCTACAGGTTAATTCTCCTTTACTGGTTCAGACTCTCATCAATACAGAACATCAGATGGATACTTGCTCCAGTGCATCTCAAAAATATTTCCTTAATTTCTTCTGATTAGGACATTCTTTTTGCTTAATGCTTCAAGATGCAAAAACCAGTAGTGTGCCTTAACCACAAGAACTCCTTCCTTCTTCCTCCTCAATAAGTAGTTTTGAAATATATTTTAAAAAACCCCAACAAAACAACAACTATTTAAACAGCTAAATTTGCTGGAAACAGAGTTAGGAGCAAAACACTTCTCTGGAAATTATGCATTGCGTGTTCTAATAAAGTAGCATAAAAAGTTAGTAATTCAGCTCAGCTTAGCATATAGTAGGACTCATTTGCTTTCACACAAAGGCTCCTATTTTGCTGGATTCTCTGTGTTCCACAGCCAAGAATGCTGAAGTGGGTGAGATGGGAGGGGTCTGCCTCGCATCAAGACACCAATGGCAGCAGTAGCTCCGATGCTAATGATCAGCTTTTCTGCCCTATTAGTGTCAAGCAAGTTTCTGAACAGCATTTTCCTGACTCAGGATTTTTAAAAGATGGCAAGCTGGAAAGAGGAATCTTTCTTCATTACTTATTGCAATTAAATATCTGTTTTCAAGTTATTCCCAAAACCCCAGACACAATAATCCACAAATTCCATAACAATCAATCAGACTTAAATGTATCTCTCCATGCTAAGGAAACAGAGAAAATAAATAAACTGGGAAACCAAGAATGAATAGAAATAATAAATTCTCCATTTTCAGAGCAGGACTAAACCGGTAGACACAGGCAGGCCTTCACTGAAAGACCAAATCCCATCTTAGCAACAGCACTGGACCACCCATCTTCATCTCACCCTCCAATGAAACAATCCTCTTTCTCCAAGATCTAACTTACATGGAGCTTACAAGTATTAACTGAATACAGTCCCATGACAGGAGTGAAACCTCAATCAAAACACGTTTTCTGATGCCAGGCAGGCACATCCAGCACCCTCCAGGCTGGCAATATGTCTTTGTGTCACTCAAGCTCTACTGATACACAACCTCCACAGACAAGGTCCAGCTGGAGGAATTTTCTGCTGTTTGCTCTGTGTGTTGGACAAGCAGCTGTGGTGTTATCACAGAAAAAAAAAAAAAAAGAGAGAGAGAAAAGGGATACAAAGGCAACTTGGAGTGAACTCCACTGCATTTTGCAGGTTTCACTGGTGTCATCCATCTGGTACCCCTGGTGATCATTATAGTTATATTTATTGCTGGAGACAGAGGGATATGCAGTAAATGTAATAATGAGTTACATTATGACAACTAAATTGAAACAATGGCAGGGAAATAAGCTACCAAAATGATGCAAGCGAAAATGAAAAGTAGAGCTTTGGTACAACAAAATTGGCAGAAAATACTGGGCTACAGAATCCGACTTCTCTGAGTTTCTATCGCAATTTGAGTCTTACTTAAATAAACTTAATTGTCTGAAAGTTTTTTTTTTTAAGGGCTGTTTGTTTAGGTTTGCTCCTGAACACGTTTCTCCTGCTTATTGGCACACTTCCTGCCCTTTCCTCTTCGGGAGCTTAGAAAGATGAAGACTCTAAAGTCTACAAACGCTTGACTTGAAGTATCTGACTTCCTGCCTGAACATATTTAAACCCACGATACTTGCCAGACTGTACATCACCTGTCATAGCATGGGTCAGCTAGAATAACCAGCCAGTTCACTCAGGGCAGCTGCTCTCCTGAGATGAGCAGAAACACGCCCTTCAGAAAAGAGGCTCTAGGAACTGAAGCAATGACCACCCAGAGCAGGAGAAATACAGGCTAAGAAAACACTACCTCCTCCTAGTGCAGCTTTCCTCAGCAGTTCAGTTAGTTTATTGCCTCACCCCAAATTCCTGTTTCTCCTCAAAGCTCAGCTGTCTCAAGGAAGAGTTTTTGACAAGGTTCACTTTTTCACATGTTAAGTTTGACACAAACTAGTGGAAACAAGCACTTACGAGCAATGGAAACGCATGGGAACAAATAGCTCCGTGTTAACAAAAACAGCAACAAAACTCAAGCAACTGACAGTGGCTATGTCAGGACAAGGCTCCATCCAACAAATCAAGGTCAGTGTAAACAGGACCCGTAGCATGCAGCAGGGAGAGCGAGTCACTGCGAGGGACACGAGCACTGCCTCACCTTCCTCTTGTCCAATGAGGGTATGGCTACCCCATTGGAGCGGTTAAGGTCTGACACCAGCACCTTCAGAATGTTCTGAATCTAAAGGAGGCGAAAGAAAAGGGGAAAGAGAAATGGCTCAGAAAAGGACAGAGAAAAAAAATGTCAATCAAAGGCAGCCAAAGAAACCAGCATCCTCTAGCTCATTGGGAGCACACACCTCAAAAAAGCAGCTCTGGACACACCCAGGGCTGCACGACAGCACTGCACGATCAGACCCGGTGTCAGCACATACCCTGACTCCAGCGTGCACCTCCCCGCAGGGGCAGTTGCTCACTGTTGTAGCACATTTGTACACGAGCAATACAGGCACCTACAGCCTTCATCTATTACACTGGCTCTAGCCATATTATTTTGGAAAACAAAGAACAAGGAGGTGGCAAATGATTTGGGAGAAAATATTTGACACTCACATTCTCTGGAGGCTGCTGGTCATCATTGGTGGGAGTCTCGGGTCTACTGTCTTCCTTGGTTTTGCGTTTTTTCTTAGTTCCTGCAGTTCCTCCAGGGTTATTCTTCTGCTGATATTCCTTCAGCTGTGGAAAAAAAAGAAGAATCTCAAGTCCAAAAGGAAGACCCGTTGTATGAGTAAAATGTAGGAAGAAAAAAACTCCACTAAGTAAAAAAAAACAGCATAAGGACAAGAGAAACATTCTTCAAAGAGTTTGTCCCTCTGTGGAAGAAAAAAAAAAAGAAGTCCAGAGAAGCCTAAAGAACTGGTGTGATGGGTTTATGACAAGGGGCTCAGAGTTGCAGATACTCCATACTACAACTAAAAAGAGGTTAAAAGAAGTATTTGGGGGGGGTTTGGGAGGTTATATCTAAGAGCAATAAGGAAAATTTAATAAAGGGCAATTAATCCTGAATGCAAAGTGAAAAAAGCAATGCTTAATACTAAGATCTTCCACTCAAAGATTTTAAGAAGAAAAATGACAATTCCCCGCAGACAGATCACACATTAATACAGGTACTGTAATAACTAAGAGGAGAGGCAATCTGCAACTGATTTTTAAATCATATCCACTTTGCGAAGGAAAAGCTTGTCTGATAAGGTGTAACCTGAATCCTGCCAGGTCTTCCGGCATTTTTGTGTATGTTATCAAACCCCTAAGCCCCAAACCAGGCGAGTCCCAGGCAGTTATGTAAAGTATCCACTTCCACCAGCCCCCGCCGCTGATCTCAGACACAACACCCTGTCCCCCGGAGCTTCGGAGTCAAGGTGGGGAAACAAATAAAGGAGGAGAAGGTTCCTATTTTTTAGAGGATTTCAAAATGGAAGCCAGAACTGCTCCAGGACACTTTCCCATTCGTATGACTTTGACACAGAGGCCCATTCCGCCGGGACGGAAAGAGCCGAGCTGCCCCGGGGAAAAATTAAGGAGATTAAATTAAAAAAAAAAAAAAGGGGGGGGGGAGAAAATAACACGGTGCGGGGGAAACTGGGGAACTACCAAACCAGACCGGGAGAACCGCACGGCACCGCGGCAGCCCAGGCCCGGCCTCTCCCGGCCGCCTCCCCCAGACCAGGGGCGGCCGACAGCGGGGAAGGCCCGACCGCAGCGCCGGACACCCGGGGGCTCCCGGCAGCCTCCACTGCGGTGCTGCCCGGCCCGGAGCGAGCTGGGCGGCAGCTGGCAGACCTGGCCCTCAGGGGAGGCCGAGCCCGGCCTAGCTCGGCTCGGCTCAGCCCGGCCCAGCGGCTCCGGTCCCCCGCGGGACCCATGGGGCCCAGCCACCCCTTACCCATCCCGTCCCGTCCCGTCCCGTCCCCCGCCAACACCTCACCTTCTTCTTGGCCGCCGCCAGCCTGCTCTGCCTGCTGCCGTCCGCCATGTCCGCCCCGCGCCCGGGCCACGTCAGCCGCGGCGGGGAGCGGCGGAGGCGGCCGCCAGACTCCGCCCCAGCCCGGCCTGCGCTCCCGGGGCGGCCCGGGCCCGGCCGCCGCTCCCCGCCCTGCCGCTGCCGGCTGCGCGGCTGGTGTGCGAGCCCCGCTCCTCTCGTGTGACAGACACCCGGCCCCGCTCCTCCCGTGTGACACCCTGCGCTGCCCCCTCCACCCCTGTGGCACCCTGCCCTGCTCCTCGCATGTGACACCCTGAGCTGCCCCGCGCTCCTGTCAGTTGCCCAGTATAAACACTGCTAGAAACCTGTCTGGGGAGCCGGGCTGGCTTCCCTCATCCTTTGCAGGGCACGTCCTACGCATCTACATAGCTTTCTATTTTGTGTGCATCTCTTTGATCTCTGAGCTCTGCCTTTGAAGTCACAGCTAGCAGAAGTGGTTGGGCTTTGCTGGTGTGTGATCCTGTTCCCAAGTCCTTTGACCTTCCAAGTGTGGCAACAGCAGAGTTTGGGTTGTGTGTTCAGCCCAGGGAATTGGACACAGCTGCTACCAGTGCCTGGCACTGCACAGGGACACGTTTACCTTTGCCAGCTAGGCCAGGAAGGCTGTGGGAAAGAAACTCCTTCTATGCTGGTCCAAGAAGCTGTGATGAGTTTGTGTGGCAAAGTTTTGGTAGTGGGGCCAGGGCCTGCAAATGTTGTGGCCACACACCCAGAAGCTGTGCTGGCCTGTCAATGAGCACTTCCTTGGGCCAGGCAGGACACATGGAGATGGTGCCTTTGCTGTGGTAGCTTTTCCCCTACAAAAAAAAAAAATAATTTCTGAGTGACCCCATAGGCCCCCAGAGCTATCCCTGAGACCTTGTCCCAGCTGCAGCCCCAGAGCTCTGAGGCGCTTTTTTAAGGCAGTGAGTGTAATTACCTTGGCTATGGTAATTGGGGTAATTATCATACACTCATACAGTATTTTGGGTGGGAAGGGACCTTTAAAACTCATCTGGTCCAATCCCCCTGCAGGGAGCAGGGACATCTGCAAACAGAGCAGGGTGCTCAGAGCCCTGGCCAAACTGCCCTGCAATGGTTCCAGGGATGGGGCAACGACCACCTCTGGGCAGCCTGGGCCAACATCTCACCACCCGCAGAGTGAAAAATTTCTTCCACCTCTGTAGTATAAATCCACTCTCTTTTAGTTTAATATCATCACCCCTTGTCCTGTCACAACTGGCCCTGCTGAAAAGTCTGTCCCCGTCTTTCTGACAGGCCTCTTGAAGTCCTGAATGGCCACCAGGTCTCCCCAGAGCGTTCTCTCCAGGTTGAACACCCCCAGCAGAGGGGTTCCAGCCCTCCCAGCATTGCTGGGGCTCCTCTGGCCCCACTCCAGCAGGTCCCTGTCTCTGCTGTGCTGAGGACTCCAGAGCTGATCCCAGCACTGCAGGGGGGGTCTCCCCAGAGCCCTGGGAGTAGGATCCCCCCCTCCACCTGCTGCCCACGCTGCCGGGGATGCAGAGCAGTTATGTCCTGCCCCACCCACACCTCACCTGCAGCTTCACAAGGCGAACTCTATTCTCCAGCGCTGTCCGTCGTCTCGGGCCCTGTCAGGGGGAAACTACCGACCCCGGCGTGCCCCGCGGCGACTACAACTCCCGGCGTACCCCGCGGTGACATAAGTCCCGGCGTGCCCCGCGGCCTGGCTCAGCCCGCCGCCGGTCGGGCGGGAGCCGCAGTCCTGGCTGAGGGGGTCCCGTCGGGTACGGGTCGCCACCCGCCGCGCGCTCCGCCGAGAAGGTAGGAGCCGGTTCCCCGCTGCCCCTTCCCCTCCCTCGCTGCGTCGCGGGCCGTGTCCCCGCTCAGGTGGTCGGGTCCGGCGGTGGTGGCCGGGTCCACCCACGGCGGTGTCCTGACGCGGCTCCATCTGCTTTGTTAGGACCTCCGGCGGCGGCCGGCGGAGCGGCGCTGCCGGCTTCAAGTCACCGGTGAGTCCCTGCCCGGGCTGGGGGGAAAATCGGCCCTACTCGGTGGCTTTCCCCAGGAGCGAGGCCGGGGCCGGCGGCGAGCGGTGCCCTCCCGGCAGCCGCTCCCCAGTTCATGGGGGCTCGGCCTGGCACAGCCGGGAACGTTTTTCTCGGCGGGAGAAGTCGCTGCTTGTCCGAGTCACTGCCGGCTCCGCATCGTCCAGGGAGCTCCTCTTAAAAAGCCAAATTATTGTTTTTATTTTCACTTTACTGTGTAAATCTACAAAATGCTGTAGAACGCATTATGGAGCAGGGTAATGTTACATAAACTAATTAGTACTTTAGCTGAGCTTCCCCTCTTCCAGCCCAGGAGATATTTTTTTCCTTTTCTTTTTTTCCTTCCTTTTTAATCCAGTGACACACAGAGTGCTTTCTGAGCAGTGCCCTCCAACACTGCAGCATCCGATCCAGGGCTGAGTCCGTGTTAAATGTTTTCTGTGCTCTACAGATCCCATTGCCGAAGTCCTGCCAACCTAATGGAGCCAGCAATGAAACCCTGCGGTATGAAATCGAAGAGCTGAAACAGAAAGACCTTGCTCTAGACCAGGAGATTGCACAATTACTGTCTGAGTACGTCCTTGACAAGCTTGGTATTCACTGTCATGCCTCATGTATCTTTGTTTTAAAAGCAAAATACAGGTCTGGCAATTAGAGCTAAAAGCTGATCTCTTATGATGCCATTTTTATGTTGCAACACAGTGTTGATTACAGGGGTGTTTTGAGTTATGGGACCTGCTAAAGAGAGGGATTTCTTTCTGTTTTCTTGGGTAAGCAAAGCAGGTTTTACTAGAAGCTTGGGTAGGAGGATTTTCACTTCACCCCAGGTGTTGCTGAGGTAATTTGGTGGTAACTGGGAATGAATAATTTTAGCCATCATGATGTTGCAACACATCATGATACCAGAAGAGCTTGTTCATGTGAGGATTAAATTGAGATCATCACTTGTATAACCTGCCAGATTTAGTCCCAGATAAAACTGTTTCCTTTTTTTGTTCTATCTTGTTCAAATGTTCACTTGTTCTGTGGGTGAGCGGGTTAAACCTTTGTGTTCCAGAAGCAGGGGTGTTTTCCAGGCTGGCAGGTGGCCTGTAGAACTCTTTGTAGGTGGCACCTAACATGTCAGTGTGGTTTCCTAAGACATGTTGTGTCAGCTGCTTATTAACAACTGTTTTGAGATAAAATTGCTGCTTGACTTTAAAGGAGAGGGGATGCCTGTGGGTTAGTTGTTGTGAAGGAGTGATATTTTCTAGGATATTGTGTAGTGCGTGGAATGGAATGTTAGAACAACAAAGGCTGTTCCAAAAGCTTTTTTGTTTTATCCTGAAGGATAAACAGACCTTCTTATTTTTTTTCCCTAGCTGCAGATTAGTGATACATATAGATTGAATTCACCACAGCCTATTCCTGTCTCTACCTGATCCCAAGAACTTGGCTGGATTGTTTGTTTGGGTCTTTTTCTAAGTCTTGAAGTGGCAAAAATAAACTCAAAATGAGGATCTGTTCATTTGTAGCTTTCATGTTCATAACTTGAATCAACTGTACTTGCTGCCTTCAAATTCTGCTTTTGAGATGCCAGGCTTGGGCACCTCAAATACCCTTCGCTGTGGATGGTGGCAGCACTCGCTGTGCGGCAACAGCAATCCCTTGGCGTTGCTTTTGACCTTTTGGTTTTATTGTTACAGAGGCTACAGCCTGGAGGAGCTGGAGCAGCACATATCTCTGCTCCATGAGTATAATGATATTAAAGATGCTGGACAGATGCTGCTGGGGAAGCTGGGTAAGGAAGGGGAAAGCTGATGAAGAACTTCTGAGTCAGTGTTTTCATACAGACAAGAGAGAAGCTGCTACACTGTGAAGGCAGAGCTTGTTTTAAAGACTTTTCAATTCTAGGCTTATGTTGCACAAACACTTTGTCATTATTTTCTTGGGATGTTTTTAGAGCTGAAGATGTGAAATAATTGTCATTTGCTGGTAATTTAGGCTGTTATGGATTACCAAAATTTAGTAAGCCTTGTTAATTTTTGTCAGTTTTATTCTTCATACGCTTAAAACGAGAAAAGTGTTGAGACAAGCAGAGAGCAGAGCTGCAAAACCTCAGATTGGTTTCTTAGCTATAGGATATAGCTAGGGCCTCCTGGGAGGAAAACACAAGGTTTCTGACTGGTCTGATCTTTGTTTAATGAAAACAATGGTATTTCTTTCTTTTTCTAGCTGTTATCCGAGGGGTTACTACAAAGCAGCTCTACCCTGAATATGATCTGGAGCTTAGTGACTAGTATTGAACCCGAAGACTGCCACGTCCTGCAAAAATTACTGTTCTGGGCCATTATGTTTTGGTGTCATACTGGTTTAGGACTGGCATAAGGTGGCCTCAGAAGAACGTATGTTTCTAAGAAGCTTTGGAATGTGAAAGTTGTTGAATCTACCAACTGTTTCTTGCTTGTGGGAAAAAGATGTAGGACTTTGGATAATTTCATCTACTACCTGATCATCAGTTTTGGTTTTTATTGGAAAGCTTGTTATTCAGGTTGATGTTCAGACTCTTCCCATGGAGCCTTTGCTTCTCTACAACATCCAGGAGCAATTGGGATACTGAATGGCTAGAGGAAGTGAGGGCATAGGAATGTGCAATGTCATAGCTGCTTTGAAAAGAAAGAAAAACCCCTCAGAAGTAGGGAGGGAAGAAGGCTGGAGGTGGTGGTCTGGGGGGTGTTGTTTTGGTTTATGATCATATCTGGGTAACTCTGGGTGGTCTGTAGTTCTGTACTTAACTGCTCTGGTATCTAGAGGTTTTGTATCATTTCTGTAGTAAATGGCAAAATGTACAGTTGTGATTGACTCTCTGGTCTGAATAAAGCAGCTGTCACACTACTCAGTAATTCACTTTAGGAGCCTACAAAACATGGCATGTACCCAGGAACAAATTCTTAAGCTATATTCCGAGACAACATCTATTATTCAAATGTTTTCTGAGGACTCTGAATGGAAACAGCACTACCCAGCAGTGGAGAGGTGCAGAATTATTTTTACTCTATTCTAAATGCAGAGTCAGTGTGAAAGTGAGCGGTGTCCTGAACACAAAGTGGTGTTGACAGTGTGTTTCAGTGACAGGTGTTAGGAGAGAGGGTGACTGCGCAGACTAAGTTTGGCTGTTTTGAGCAGTTCTAAATGATTAAGTGCTCTCCTGACTGCAGATTCGTTGTCCCTTTTTCACTCAAGCTTGATGTCCTCGGGCCCATTTCTACTTCTAAGACCTTCTTACCAGTAAGTTTCCCCACTGGTCCAGTCAGGCCCATGTTGGAATCTGCTCATTATTTCCAAATTTGATTCAAATGAATCTAGCATTGGGAAACCAGAAAACAGTCACAAGACTGCTGCTGAGAACAGATAATTGTTTTTGTGCTCTGGGTCCTGGTCCTGGCACAGAAGCATCTTTAACAAGCATCTTGTTCTGCCACAGAAGCCTTGGGGAGGGCTCTGAAGCAGGGGACAGACGAGGCACTGTGTATTCTGTGGTTCATTCAAGCACATCTCTGCTAACATGCAGCTATTGCTTCTCTGAAGGGCATTCTTCTAAGAATGGATTCTCTGGGGTATTGTTACAGGTATATCCCCCCCCCCCCCCCCCCCAAAAAAACCCCCCCCCCGGGGGGGAAACACCTGAGGTTTCAGCTTCTTTTTACGGGGGGGGGGAAAAAAAAAATAACAAGAGAGGGAAAGGGGGGTAGTAGATTCTAG